>PVKC010001618.1:33080-49148 GCA_004027635.1 Crocidura indochinensis | reverse complement strand
GGCTACAAAGGAGGTGGAGACCCTAATGCCTAAGTGGCCCCGACACCCACCCCTCCGACCCCGAATGCCTGCTGAAAGGTTAGATCCAAACACTCATGGCATCCTAGAGGAAACTCACAAGCTTCTTAATTTCTCTAACCCTACTTTAGCTGCTGATTGTTGGCTTTGTATGAAGATGGGGGAAAATTGGCCTCTGGCCATCCCTGTCCAACTAGGTAACCTAACTTTTGCTTCTTCTAGCTGTACTTATGTCAAACCTTTTAAGGTAGTCCCTTTTAGCTTTGAATCATCTGTTTGCTATTCGCATAATAGCACTGAATCTGTGGACCTGGGTCAGGTGGGAGCCATTCAGTGCTCACAAGTCCTACCTGCTCCCTATAGCCCAGGGTGCCTACCTCCAGGACGAGTATGGATATGTGGTGGAAATTTAGCTTACCCTCTTTTTCCCCGGAGCTGGAGTGGAATATGTGTCCCAGCATTAGTGCTCCCCAACATAGACATTATCCCAGGGACAGAGCCCATCCCACTACCTAGCATAGATTTCTTAGGCAGTACCCACCGGTCTGGTGAGCGGTGATGTTCCTGCCCTTACTGGTAGGGCTCGGGCTTGGAGTGGCAGGGCTAGCAACAGGGAGTGCAGGGCTAGCCATATCTATAGACAAATATAACGAACTCTCACAAAAATTAATTTCAGATGTGGAGACAGTGTATAAATCTATTAATGATGTGCAGGACAAGCTCGACTCCCTGGCTGAAGTTGTATTACAGAACAGGCGAGGACTGGATCTAGTCTTGGCAGAGCAAGGAGGCCTTTGCGTGGCCTTACAAGAAAAATGTTGTTTTTATACTAATAAGTCAGGAATAGTGCGAGACAGAATTAGACAACATCAAGAAGAGCTGGCCCAAAGAAGAAAAGAGCTATTAGATGGTCCCCTATGGTCTTTATGGGGTGGGATTCTCCCTTATCTAATGCCCCTACTGGGGCCTCTTCTAGGCCTTTTACTTCTGGTAGCCATTGGCCCATGCATAATAAATCGTCTCACTGCGTTCATACGTGCCCAAGTTGGAGAAGTTAAACTCATGGTTTTACGCCAGCAATACCAAGGTTTAGCTCACGCAGATAATTATTTTGACCAGGAATCTCAGGAGATGGAGGCCCCTGATCATGTTGACTTCTAGGAATAGAAGCCCCAATACGAGAAGTGGGGAGTGTAAAGGGATTCCAGCTAAGAAAGGAACCATTTTGAAAAGGCCATGTGTTTCTTACCTACCTCAAGCACCGCCCCTAAGTCTACCTCAAGCACCACCCCCTAGGTATACCTCACCAATCACATGTGGTACTGGAGCGGATGTACCTCCCCCCTTCCCCACCAATCACTGTGTTACTGTAGCGGAAGTACCGCCCCACGGAAGTTACGTTGATTTCCCTTCCTCCCCGATTCGTGTTGCTCTGGTTACCGGGTGGAAGCTCCACCCCTAGAGATGACGTGTTTCTGCTTCCTCCCCCGCCCACTCCCCACCTTATAAAGAGGGCAACCCACCCCAGCACGAGGTCTCTTGCTTCCTGCTCGGTTGTGAGTATACCATAGACCCTGGTACCAGATTAAACAAATCCACTTGAGCATTTGCCTGGGTGTTGTTCTCTTCATTTCTCCGCGTTGGAAACAGGATTTGGACATCTCCGGACCTAACAAAACACAAAATCAAAAATAACCTTAGGGAAATCCTGACAGTCTATAAAGTTTCCATGAGGCTTTGGCTACCATAAGTTGGATTCTTCTATTTGGTACAGCACCCATATCCTATCATTGCAATGCACAGTAGGCCAAAGGAAAGATGCAAGACATAAGGCTTCAGCAAGGACACCAGGGCTCCTCCTGACTGGACTTGACTGACTATGCTAGCTAGATGCTTGATATGACTTTGGTGGTGTGAGGTGTGTGTAGTGAGATTGGGGGACAGTGTACGTTGTGGGAAGAAGGTGTCCTAGGCCATGCTGGAACTCCTGCACACACTCCAGTCCTTTGATCTATGTTCCCTACCGGCTAGTGTGCTTTTCTATATAAAAAATGTAAGCTAAATTTGAACTTAAAAATTTAATTTAGCTTGTGCAGTTGTGTGAGTTGCTTCATTGTTGTTACTAAAACATAATTAAAATATTCTTGTCTTTCTAGAAAGATAATGTTTACCTAAACTTCAAGAGGGAACCTTCAAAAACTTACTATTCAAAAGGACACAAAAATATGATTGTATTCTTTAATTTATTCTGTACTACATGCTTGATTCACTATCATTTAAACATATAGTTGACTTGGTGGATATTTGCTAAGTAATAATGAGATACTACTAAAGACAAATCAAAAGACATTTCATGACAAAATCAATGGCTAAGACAATGAACAAGTCTAATTTATGATCTATGTGTTTGCAATTTTTCAAATTTCTCTTTCATATTTTTGACAGATGTGAACATAAAATTACATTAGCTGGTTACTTAAATTAATGAGATATAAACAGCCAAAAATATATGTATGGAGCTAAAATTGGGCTAAAAATTTTAACTACCAGTAATTTATTCCTTCATTTTTGACAAATCTTACCATTTGCTTAATCTTCCCTTTTGGTAATTTAGTTACTTAGATTTTTTAGTTATTTTAATATTGTGTAATAGTTTAAAACATTTTATTATTGCAAAGTAATTTGTGACATCAATACATATATTTATTTTTTTAAATTAGAATTTGAAGTATTTTTGATTGAATGGAAGATTACTGACAACAAGAGATGGTAGTAAAATTTAAAAGCAGAGGGAGGAACACCAAGATGATGAGGGAAAGAATAATTTACTTCTAACACAATTAAAGAAAAACTCTTTTTTATTGCAGTACATACTATGGAAAAAATGTGGCTGGGCATAACAATTATAGAAGGGGAAAAAGGAGAGGTTATCCCACTTTAAAAAAAAGGAATAAAACAGAGAAGAAAGAAACAGAAAATCCAACTCTGCAGAAAATTAAGGCAATCAATGAACAACTATATATGGCCTGAAATATGGTGGACAGCAGAGGAAATATCTAAATTCAATTTTGAGTTACGTTTATTTATATCCAGGCTAATTAGTTTTATCTATTAAACAATATCCACCTCTTTTTTGATCTTTGTAATGGCAATAGAAATTATATCTAGGAACTAGAGATGGTACAGAGGACAGACTGTTAATCTTGCAATTGAACCACCCACGTTTGATCCTCAGTATTCCATATGATCCTCTGATCATCACCAGGAATGATTCCTGACCCACGAATAAGCCCTGAACATTTCCAGTCGTGTCCCCTACCCCAAACAAAGAAAATGTGTTTCCTTTGGATTATAGATTTTCTAAGTAGAAAATGAAATAATAATGGTGGTAAAGTTTGCAATCGATTTTCTGGTTAAAGAAGTAGTGTTTGAAAAGTATGTTTTTTATTTTTCACATTTTTCAAGTAAGAAAGGTTAAAAAATACTTGCAAAACAATTTCTTGCACTTATTTTTTCTCTCATAGCATTTCTGGTAATTATAAAAACATATGATGGCTCTGTAGCTAAACTGAAAACACTGTTCCCCAGAATCCATCTTTCCTTCACTTGATCAGTTCAAGACCAGCTAGAAAGGTAGAAGTCCTTCTGGCACTAAGGAGGTCAATTTAGGGCAAGGAAATTTTGCAGAAATGGTTAGTGTCATTTCATCAGCTTAGATCTTGATGTATCTACTGCTTTGGGTTCATTAATTCATAGCTCAGTGGTATCTCTATTTTCCAAGAAGAAAAAAGAAGGAAAAGAAGAAGGAGGAGGAGGAGGAGGAAGAGGAGGAGGAGGAGGAGGAGGAAGAGGAGGAGGAGGAGGAAAGATTAGAAGAAGGAAAAAGAAGGAGAAGGAGGAGGAGGAGGAAGAAAAGAAGAAGAAATGACTGCCATAGAGGCAGGCATGGGAGGAGGGCAAGAGGAAAACTGGGAATATGGTGGCAGAATGTTGGACACTGCATGACTTAATCATCAATAACTTTGTAACTATCTCACAGCAATTCTTTTATAACATTTATTTTTTAAATTACCTGTTCCTCCTGTATGTAAAGTACATGTTTAGTCCATTGAGCTATATTTCCAGCCTTGCTTCAGAAATTCTTTGTTTGTTTGTTTCTTTTTTGGGTCACACCCTACAGCGCTCAGGGGTTACTCCTGGCAGGCAAGGGGGACCATATGCGATTCTGGGATTCAAACCACCGTCATCTGCATGCAAGGCAAATGCCCTACCTCTATTCTATCTCTCCACCCCCCCTTCAGTAATTCTTAAGGGTTAAGTATAGTAAATATGTTCCCCTTTGTTAAAAATGTTTACATGTATGCATACTATTTCCAAGTAAGTAGAAGAGACTCCAATGCAGTTCACTGGCACCAAACTGGCAAAAAGAACAGCTACATGTTTGTTAAACAAGATATTTTCTGATAAGATCAGATACTTTCCACATATAACTAGAATCTGCTTCGTATATTATTCTTTGCTCTGCTATTTTGCTACAAGCCTGCTATTGATTGGCTTCTTGACATGCACATAAAATCAATTAGCATTCAGCCTCTGAGAATAATTCTCTTAATAGGTTACTGCTTTCACCATTTAGCCAACAGAGGAGCATTTCTTTTTACACACCCCATACTTATTTAGTAAAGCATTTGGTAGCACTTATCAGCTTGCACATGACAGCAATTAAATATCAATATATTTCTATGTTCAATCCTTGGCATACAAGGAACATACTGCCCAAATTTCCAATCCCCTCACAACAGAACCCATCAGTTTTTATCCTTTCACCACATGGTAACTTTAGAGACATCAGATAAAGGCCCACCATGTCTGTGTCCACATTTCTTCTGTAAAAGAAGAATATGGCAATATGGAAATAGATAGCAAGGTTGAGAATATTACTGGCCTATTCTTCCTCCATACTTCTGGAGGTGCATTGAAGTGGCTTTATGTACGGAACTTTTTTGTTTGTTTGTTTTGTTTTGGGATCACACCCGGCAGCGCTCAGGGGTCACTCCTGGCTTCACGCTCCACTCCTGGCAGGCTCGGGGGACCATATGGGATGCCAGGATTCGAACCACCATCCTTCTGCATGAAAGGCAAATGCCTTACCTCTATGCTATCTCTCTGGCCCCGTGTATGGAACATTTTAAGTGCTAACTTCGCTATACATTTTATTGACTTTGGTTTCTTTCTTTTTTCTCCAAATACCTAATCTGAATGCTGTTGTTGCTCCATTTCCTTCCACTTCCGACTATTTTCATCATAGAGGTCTCTTCTCTGTCCTTACTGCAGTACCCTGCTTGTGGCAAGCTTCCTACCATGGACTGGTCTTCTTGGCCCTCATTTCTATTGTCTCTGATAGTATTATTATTGGTGAATCTTAGAGGTGGAAATAAATAAGTTTACTTAACAATAGTAAGGATAAATGAAGGCAAATAAGAATGGATAATACAGAAAAGGAAGCAGTGCAGTGTAAGGGAAGAACAACCATGTAAGTTTAGCATCTTATAGAAGAAAACTATTATGGATTGATTATTTTGTCTTCCAAAATTTATGTGTTGAAGTCCTCATGGCAAATGCAATAATATTTATAAGTAGGGCAAGTGACTTTAAATGAAGTCATGAGGGTAGATGGCTTATGGTGGGATTGGGCTTTCTTATAAGAAGAGGAAAGGGCATTAGAATTTACTCTCTCCGAGTTCACATAAAGATAATAAGTTGACACAGAGTGAATGGTGATCCTCTAAATACCAAGAAGTGAATATTAACCACAAACAAACCGGAAAATATAGGAATCTTGGGCTACAATAATAAATCTGTAAAAAATATATGTTACCCTAGTCACCTAGACCTCAGTATTTTAATTATTATTACCATAAATTTATTTTGTTTCAAGGAGAGAATTATATCATTCATGATATATTGGTGAGCCTGAAGTTAGGTAGGACTAAAGTGTTTATTGAATTTACCTGTTGAAAATATTTATTGAGTTATTTTACTTAAGTATAAGGGCCAGAGATTCAAATTGGAAGTAGATGAAATTGTAAGTTCTATTAGTCTATGTGTTTTTATTCACATATGGACCAAAATAGTTTTCTGTTGTGTCTGACTTTATACAAACACAATACAGAACTTGAACTGGCATATACAGCTTTCTAGTTTGAATATTTCTTTGAAGTTAAAATATAAGTTGAAAAGATGCTTAAATATAACAAATACCTAAGATATGAAGATTATTTTCTTTTTTTTTGGTTTCCCAATTCACAATACAGACCAGGCAAAGGGCCTGGGTTGAGATGTATATGGAGTACATTTACTGTACCTCCTCTTTCTATACAGTCAGTGTAAAGAACACAGCCTGTGGTAAGAATGGGGAGGCCTTATCTTTTCTTTTCTTTTTTATTTTTTAATACACACACACACACACACACACACACACATATATATATATTTATATAAAATCCTTTACCAATGCAGCATTCCCATGACCAATATCCCAAGTATCCTTCCTCCTCACCCCACACTGGCCTGTACTCTAGACAGACTTTGTACTAGAAAGATTATTTTCATTTTTACCAGTGAACAAGCTTTGAAACTAAAGAATAGGGGCCAGAGAGATAGTATAGTGGGCTTTGTATATGACTGACTTGAGTTCAATCCCTATAATCTGATATGATCCCCAGAAGCAATTTCTGTGTGCAAATCAGGAGTAAGCTCTGAGTATTGTCAGTTGTACCACCCCCTAAAAAAACCTCAAAATATAAAATAAAACAAATAGATAGTTAATTACTATTAATCTCCATACCCCTTTGTCAGTTACTCTCTTTACATAGCACATCCTTGATTAACATTTAATTTTTATGTTTGCTTTGTTTTCTGACCATGTTCAGTTGGTGTTCAAGGATCACTCTGGCTCTGTTCTCAGGGACCACTCATGACAATGCTCAGACATTTGGGGTTCTGGAGATGGAACCTAGCATGACTGTGGATAAAACAAGCTCCCTACCCACTGTACTATTGTTTGACTCCAAATTTACATTTCCAAAGGGTCACTTATTAGGGTAATATGTTTGATTCTGGTCATGTTTATAATATTGTTGAAATCTATAGACTGCAAACTTTTGAGTTTCATTGTATATTTATTTAACTCTGTAGAAATGCTTAGCACAAATTCCATTTGTTCTGTTGTTTCTGGTATCTTATTTTGACTAAAGGCATTATAGGAGCTTGAATACTTTAGAATTACAGGTTCTAAATGTCTCTCGAGTATTTTTACTTCACACACTGCTTCTTCATGCTATATTCAAGTACTACTTCACTGAATGTAGTGTAGGAGGTATCTGTCATATGAAGGGTAAAGTAAAAAACATTGATGCTTTTTCTTTGGAGAATTATCTATCAAGGCAGAAACAAAAGTCCTAGACTCAGTCAACCAGAAGTGCCAACATGAGATTACAAATCTCAAGGAAAGGGCATAAATACAAAAGGAACCATCTTGATTCTTTTGTAGCAGTAGAGACTTTGGTTTTCTAATGTACTCGACCAGCCTATTTATGCTAAAAGATCTTATGCTCCTCCCTTCCACACAGAAGTGCCTTGGTTTAGGTAAGTTTCTATATGTTCTTCTCTAGCTCTCCTATTGATTTTAGAACCACAGTGTTCTTGAAATTTTGGGTTTTTTGTTGTTGTTGTTGTTTGTTTGGCTTTGTTTTTTGGCCCCACCCAGTGACGCTCAGGGGTTAGTCCTGTTATGCGCTCAGAAAGTGCTCCTGGCTTTGGGGACCATATGGTACATGGGGGGATCGAACCTCAGTCAGTCCTGGGCTAGCACAGACAAGGCAGACATCTTACCACTTGAGCCACCACTCTGACCCCTGAAATTTTTATGTTTATTTAGCTTTCCTTACTCATCATTACATTAACATCATAGATTTTATTAATCATATGTAGAGGTAGAGTAGATGTCTTCATATGGTGATTTGAAATAAAATTCTAATAATCATGCTCAATGACTAAGATGACATTTTAAAATAGAATCATTCGGGGCCCGGGAGATAGCATGGAGGTAAGGCGTTTGCCTTTCATGCAAAAGGTCATCGGTTCGAATCCCGGTGCCCCATATGGTCCCCAGTGCCTGCCAGGAGCAATTTCTGAGCATGGAGCCAGGAGTAACCCTGAGCACTGCTGGGTGTGACCCAAAAAACCAAAAAAAAAAAAAAAAGAATAAAATAGAATCATTCACTAATCATGACAACTTTTGGAGGAGTGGGTGGGAGCCCCATTGCTTCACCTGAGTTTATATGTCCAGTGACTCTAATCCAAAAAAAATCTCTAAAGAAAAAAGATGAGATGGAAGAAAGATACAAAGTTGCAATGTCAACTGCCACTCCACTGAATAATCAGGAAGTTTTATTACTTTACTAATAATGAATTTTAATTAAGGCCTACATAAAACAAAGCCATTCACAAAATGTACTGTACTCTGTGTATTAAAATGAATCAACACATTAGATATACTTAACCTTGTTGATTTACCTAAGAGAGCTAAAATTGGCTTCAAATTTAACTGAATCTCTTGTAAACCTGGCTTTGACTTGTAAAACTGTATATCCTGAGGCTAGATAAAGGACTATAGAAATTTGTATATGTATTTTTCGCCTCTGATGAGAAACACAGATAAGAGACTTCGTTTTTATCTTCTGAGCACCAAACATAGTGAATTTTTTGAAATGTAAAATTTGGAGCCAACCATCTGTTTTCTACAAAGAGAAAAACAATACTGTAGCTTCAGATAAATGGATAGGAGGGAGTGAAATGAGAAGCAAAACACCAACAGGAATGATAAACTAGGTTTTAATGACAAAGTCACTTTGCCAACCTTACCTCGGGTGCTGGGTAAACTGATCTGACTTCATTAGGTGATAGCCAGACTCTCAAAGCCATCATCAGCCTGGAAGAAAGCCATATGTGTTGGTCGCACAAATGGACATTGATTTTTCAATAAACTGGAACCCAAAGCCAACATCACTCCAATGATATCTTTTCTCGGGAGAGAGGATTTCTCGCTCATGTCTGGCACCATGTCTCAGCTTTTCTATTACAAGAATTACATAGGTGAAGCCACATAGAAAATATCAGCTCACTTAAGTCATGTGATAAATGAGGCAATTAAGCCAATTAGATGCATAGCTTTAGAGTTATATCTGTTTTGCTGTGTAAAATATAAATTTAAATAGAATCACCTGTCTCACCATACTTGACAATATTAGAATTCTGTGGGGTAGAAAAAGAAATAGTGGTTCTCTATGGAAACAGGCAAGGCCCACTCTCCTAACTGGATAAAGAAATCCTGGTCTTTAAGTTGGTTGTTGGTTTTTTTTTTTTATATATATTTTCTCTTAAGAAAGGATGCATTTGGCATTTGCTATTGGCCCACATTTTTAAAAAAAATATATGGCTTTTCTACAATTCAAGTGGTTGGGGGATTAGAAAGCAGTACATTAATTTTTCAATGCTTAATTTAGCAGATGCATGCCTTTTCAGTGGAATAGAGAAAATGTTTACTGGTAGCAGATTTGGGGGTTTTGGAAAGAGATATTTGAGAAGCTCTGTAATGAAAGGAAAAACAGGCATCCTATTAAAAGGAAGAATGCCAGAATACTTAGTGTTTTAATTAAATACTGTTCACCACCAGTTCTATCCCCTTGCTCTGCAGAACTCGTTTCTGGGGAAGAAGTATATACTGCTGCAAAGAAAGCCATGCACCTTTTGGGAAAGGTGATCATAAACAAGATCCTTAGCTTTAGACTCTCCAATACTCTTTCAGCCTCTGATGGAATGTGATGACCTGATATATACTTGTGGGTGGTTCAGGACACAGGAGCCACCAGGGAAACTAACCACAGAGAAAGGGAATGCTGAGCTGGTGTCCAAGGTTATTTTAAAGACTTATCAAACAATTGCTCCTGAGCCAAATTATATTCCCCTTGCCCTTGACAAATTGCACTTGCTTAGTTTTTAAATAATGGACCATCTATATTTGTTGAAACATTTAAAAATCAGCACATTTCACACAAACATTTATAGATGCTTTTGATATGGATGTATATGTTAGCTTGCTCCAAAACTACCATCCAAGATATGTATTCAAACTCTTCCTGGATTGTTTGTTTCTTTTATTTTTTTAATATCCTGCATGAAAGAATGTTCTTTGCCTTTGGCGCAGCTGGTGATGAGGAGAGGATGCTGATTTTGTCATGGCACAGAGCTAAGAACTACAAGTTCCTTCTAACTCATCCACCTGGGAGTATGGGAGAGAAACTTTGGCTGAACATGTGAGGAGATTCTGAGTTGTAATGTAGGGAACACTCTTGGCTGAACTAAGTGTGTGAGTTATGATCTCATACACTTAGGGTGGAGATCTAGCAAGGGTATCATTGCAGGAGAGAACAAGGGCATTGAGTATTGATTTTTCAGAAAAAAATAATCAAGAACATGTTTTAAAGATTGTTCCTTAAAAATATTCTCAGATTGATTTACCAATATTTCAGGAAGTAATCTCTTGTTGGTTAATAGGTGTTAGCCACCATTGCTCTTTGTAAATTTTGCAGATCTGATGGGAGAAAATTGCTGCTTTGATTTTGATTTTCCTGAACACTATTGAGTGTAAGTATATTTCCAGATGTAGGTTTGTATTTTTTCTAAACACTAACCGTTTATAACTATTGTTCATATTAAATTATTTGGTTATTTTATTTTTCTCTATGGAGTTGTAAGAATCCTTAGTTGGCCCTACTTTCTATTTCAAATCTTCTCTTCTACTCAATTAGCTCCCTTTGAATTTTTGGATATTAGTTAAAGCTTTCATGTGCAAATCTTTCTATTTCTATTTCAAAAACTGTTATATTTTTTCCTGGTTTGGTAGTTTTGGGCCTTTCATAATCCCCTCTAGTTCCATAATAGTCAGTATAACCTTTAGAACTTTTTCTCTTAAAAGTATAGCAGTTGGACTTGGATATGGTCCTAGAATATCCCCACTATAATGACAGTTGGACCTGGACTGCCCTTTGGACATACTCTTTGTCATGCCTGGTATAAAAGGAAAAATTTGGACCACAGCAGCTCCTGTTGATCCATAAAGTTGTTACATTGAATAGGGTTATTCAAGTGAATAACAATTTTATACAGAACTATTCCTTTCCTTTCTTTTTATTTGGGGTTGTGAGAATATTATTAAAAAATTTTGTCAACTATCTTTTCCCCTATATCAGACTTTGTCTCAACTATCTTTTCCCCTATATCAGACCTATATATTAAAAAATTTTGTCAACTATCTTTTCCCCTATATCAGACTTTGTCTCAACTATCTTTTCCCCTATATCAGACTTGTTGTAAATGAACTAAATTTGAAATATAATCCACTTTACTGACTAATTTATTGATTATTTCTCCATCTCACCAGCATTTGGTTATTGTTTACATTATTGAAATCATTTTGAGATCATACTATATCAATATCAGCAGCCATTATAACAAAGCCATTATATAACAAAGTATATTTAATTACAAATCAAATTTTGAATACAGCTCTTAAAATCTTGCAATATAACTATTTATATTAATAAATTTTTAATAATAAAGTCAGTGCCTATTATTACTGTATGCTTTGTAATATAGTGAAAAGACTGTAGTTAATCAACTAAATATGTTTCCTTTTCTCATGGAGTTTTCAGTTCAGTAGATTTAGAGCTGACCTAATGCCAATAACTGATAAATACAAAGTGATAAATTATTTTTAAAATTGTATACTTTTGAAGAAAAAAACAAGTCCCTAAGAAATAATCATTTAAATGGAGAAATGAAAAAAGAAAAACAGCTCTGAGGAAGAAACATTTAAGTTAACAATGATGATAGATATTAGGTAAGAAAAGAGAGAACACAGGTCAGTGGGAATGGAAAGAATATTCAATAAAGATGCTTGGAGCTGAGAATTGTCCTGGCTTGTTCCAGTGTTAAAAGATGACAAGTTGAGATAAGACACTATTATGCAATGGGAAAAAAAGAACACTGAAATATAAACCAAGACCTGAGTCTGATGGGACTGAGTCACAACCAGAACTTTTGGATAGGATTCTAAATAAAATTAGAAATCACTAAAAGGTTTTTATCTGGACTGTGACACATCTAAAGCCACATTTCCACAGACTCCCCTGGCTTCAATGTAGAAAACAAATTGGAAGTTAACCAAGAAAAAGAAAGAAAAGTCAGTAGTCAATATTGACTTATAGCATGCAAGAAACAATGGTGATGAGTTGTAATAGTGGATTAGTAAAAGTGAATGTACATGGATTTGAGGCATTTTATAAGATAAAGCCAACATGACTAGTGGTGATATGGTTTTTACAGTGGTAAGATTTACATAACATTATTTTAATCAGTTTTAGTGTATATTTCAGTGGCAGTTAATATATTCACAGTGTTTGCAGTCATCACTACTGTTTTTAAAATATTTTCATTACCCTAAAAGCAAATTACATACCTATTAACTAGTTATCCAATTCCATAGACTGAATTGTGCTCTAGTTTTACAGATTCATATGTTGAGGTCCTAACACCTAATAGCTTCCATTATGACTGTATTTGGATAAAATATCTTTAAAGAGGGAATTAAAGTAAAATGAAATCATGAAGTGGTCCATTACTCAAAGTCACTGATATCCTTATAAAAATAGATTAAGAAATATATATCCATGTAAAAAAGTACATTTGCAGAGAGGGAGAAAAGAAGCTAAGGAAACAGAAAAAATTATGCATTGCCAAATAGTTGATTTCAAGACTTCTAGTTTGTGGAATTTTTTTCCTTTTTATATATGCCATATTATCTTTTATTTTATTTTTAATTTTTTAAATTTTAGTTTTGATCATATTGGCTTGCATATCATTCACAGTAGTATTTTAGGTACATATTAACATTTATCAGGGGAATACCCATCACTAAATTTGTCCTCTCCACATCCCCATTCCCTTCCTGCAACCCATATCCCCCACCATCACCCCCCGGGGTTCTAGAATAGGTGGTCGCCTTTTTGTCTAGCTTACTGTTAGTGATCATATATCTGTTTGGTCCTGGTACCCTCCCTTGTTTCCCCCTTCATTTGAGAGGAGGAGCTAGATAATTCAAGTTATGTGGCTTTGTTTGAAGGAAAGAAAAGCAATAGAATGGGGGTAAAGGAAAAAGACAAAAGAAAGAAAGAAAGAAAGAAAGAAAGAAAGAAAGAAAGAAAGAAAGAAAGAAAGAAAGAAAGAAAGAAAGAAAGAAAGAGAGAGAGAGAAAGAAAGAAAGAAAGAAAGAAAGAAAAAGAAAGAAAGAAAGAAGAAAGAAAAAAGAAAGAAAGAAGGAAAGAAAGAAAAAAGGAAGAAAGAAAGAAAGAAAGGAAAGAAAGAAAGAGAGAAAGAAAGAAAGAAAGAAAGAGAGAAAGAAAAGAAAGAAGAAAGAAAAGAAAAATCAAATAAGCTAAAAATGGGCAGAGTCCTTAGAGGCTTTCAACCTCAGTTTGAGAGAGGACATGAAAAAAGCAATTGAAGCACCAACAATACAGAAAGAAATATCAAATTAAATATCCAGTGAGCACTACAGCAATCGAGACAAGCACCACACAATAGTCTCGGTCCTGAAATCAAACCATGTCAGAGTGCAAAAAGAAAGAGAAAGATAAGATAAAATAAAATAAAATAAAATAAAATTGGAGACATCAACTTCAATATCTACACCAAAACAAAGAAGACAAAAAAAATCAATCAATCAATATATATATATGCGGATAATATGATTATTTTGTGCTTTTTTTTTCCTTTTTCCTCCTGCATAGGCACAGTAACTATTGGGGATATATTATAGAGGAAATTCCCTTGGCCTAGGAGATTCAGAGTTTCTCCATCCCTGAAGTATACTGTCATGGGATTAACTATAGACTCCTTGCATGATCATTTACTCTCCCCTTGGTGCATTTGTGGTGTATGGAAGATTTCTACTTCGTCATGTATGGTAAAATCAGACCTCTGTATCTAGATATCTTGGTGTCTGTACAGCTCAAGGAATGGAACTTATGATGAAGTCTTTGTGGTTCTAGCAGTTCTGCTTCTTCAGTGTCGTTTTAATGCATCTTCTGTAGTTGGTGGTCTTGGTCATTATGTTGCTCCTGGGATGGAGCCTGGAATAGAGTCTTCTATTATGTTTCCAGAAGACCCATTCAGTTGCTATTGTCTCAGTCAGACCTCTGGAATTGGAGTAATTTGTGGAATATTGAGAAAATGAATTTCTGTTGTCAAGTCACTCAATCTCTTGTGCTTTATTATCATAACTTTTTAACAAATACAATGCTCATTCTAACTTTTTCATCTCATGGTAACCATTTCTAGACTTTAAGACTGTAGATTAGACTGTTCTGGATATTTTAAGCACATATAGTCATTTGATAGATCATCTTTTTCAGGTTTAGAGCATAATTTTGCAAGTTGCATCCATGTATTAGTATGTATATATGCTTTATTTCTTTTGTTTCTGAATAGTGTCGTAGTATATACAGTTATCTAATTTTGTTTCTCCCTCCATTAATTGCTGATTGGTAATGATAACAAAGAATGTTATCACCAAAGGAGGAGGAAGAAAGTGGCAAGAATGATGAATACTATATACATGTGGAAAACTGAAGTGAATGGATGTCATTAATAGAGGTGGCAATTAGTGGAGAAATTTAATTGTTGGCAGCTTTCGATCTCTGACTCTTCTGAGCCTGTCAGGAGTGATCTGGGACTTTGGAGTGATCTGGGACTTCAGAGTGTAAGACTAAGCCCAGGTGTATTCTAAAAAAGCAAGAATTAGAAAAAAAAGAAATTAAAAAAATTACTCGGCAAAAATATAAGTACACATCTATTATTTGATACAAAATAGAATTTAGGTTTAGAGTGAATTCTGTTCACTCATTTATAATTATGTTCTATCAAGTAATCAAATTACCATTTGTTGATCCATGCCTGTAATTTTTTTGGGGGGGGCCACACCCGGTGACCCTCAGGGGTTACTCCTGGCTATTCGCTCAGGCTCCTGGCAGGCACGGGGGACCATATGGGGAACCGGGGGATCGAACTGCGGTCTGTCCTAGGTTAGCATGGGCACCTTACCTCCAGCGCCACCGCCCGGCCCCCAATGCCTGTAATTTTTAAAAAGCATTTTCCTTGATGTTGAAATGATAAATGAACATTTTAGAAAATTTGGACTATACAGTTACAAGTGCAGAACAAAATCTATTAATAATCTCTTTATCCAAAGATTAGCACAAATATTTGAATACTAGTTTTTCATATATAAAATTTCATAGAGAAATATTTTTCACTCAGATTATAGTTCTAAAAATGGCAAAATGGTGATTGGCATGTTCAAGGTGTTGTGGAAAAATATCCACTCAGTAGAACTTTAACTTTAAATAGAAATTATAGATGTATGAACTTTAAAAAAATATGTCATTTACCTGTCTTAAAGCTTTGATCTAAACTTAGTTCTTCACGAAGTTTTCTGCAATATTGACCCACCAGATTTTATAGTAGACTTAATCAAATTTACACTGTTTTAAAATATGTTTTGCATTCACAATCTCATTTATTCTTGTAATTAGTGACAAAAAGTTGAGAACTTAATCCCCTACCCTTTTTTTTTTTTTTTTGTCCCAACCTCTTCAAAAGTTTTACATCTAAAGACATTGGTTTTAGATTTGAACTTCTATTTCTTTTGAGAGAAGCTTTGGCTCTCTTACATGTTACAGACAGATTGTATGTGTTGTAAGTATTGTAAGTAGTGCTAACAATAATTGAGGTCTTTCCTTCTTATTCAAAACTGATTGAGACACCATGATTTTCAAATTTATTAATAGAGAACCAGGCACACAATTTTCTTTTCCTTTCTTTTTTCTTTTTTTTCTTTCTTTTTTTTTTTTTTTTTTTTTTTTTGGGGGG
>PVKC010001618.1:0-32980 GCA_004027635.1 Crocidura indochinensis | reverse complement strand
TTAACACCAGCGACAACTTACCTCCACTGATCTCCCTCAATTCCATCCCACGTCCCAGAATGCCTCTTTGATAGGCCCCTTTTTAACATTTGGCCGAATAGTCTGAATCTCAAGTTTTTCGATGTTATTAGCTCTGTAGTTAAGATATATAGATATTTCAGGGCCCGGGAGATAGCATGGAGGTAAGGTGTTTGCCTTTAATGCAAAAGGTCATCGGTTTGAATCCCGGTGCCCCATATGGTCCCCAGTGCCTGCCAGGAGCAATTTCTGAGCATGGAGCCAGGAGTAACCCCTGAGCACTGCCGGGTGTGACCCAAAAACCAAAAAAAAAAAAAAAGATATATAGATATTTCACATCTCTACATGGACTGCCAATATTTCCAATGACACTGTTACCTCTTCTTTATCTCATCTTACTCACTTCTCCCATCTCAGTTCCTTTCTTTTTTACTTTTCCTTTCCTTTCCTTTCCGTTTTTCTTTCCTTTCCTTTCCCCTTTCCTTTCCTTTCCTTCTTTTCCTTTCCTTCCCTTTCCTTTAATTTCCTATCCTTTTCCTTTCCTTTTGTTTTCCTTTCCTTCTTTCTTCTTCCTTTCATTTCCTTTTCTTTTTTCTTTTTCCTTTCCTCTCCTCTCCTCTCCCCTCCCCTCTCCTCCCCTCTCTTCTCCTCTCCTCTCTATTCTCTCCTGCCTCCCCTCTCCTCCCCTCCCCTCTTCTTTTTCTTTTTGCTTTCATTCGTTCCTTTCCTTTCCTTTATTCCTTTTCTTCCCTTCCCCTTTCCCTTCCACTCCCTTCCTCTTTCCCTCCCCCTCCCTTCCCCTTTCCTTCTCCTTTCACTTCCCTTCCCCTTCCCCTTTCCTTCTCTTTTCACTTCCCTTCCCCTTCCCCCTCCCCTCCTTTCCCCATTGCCTTCCTCCTCCCTTCCCCTTCCCTTCCCCTTTTTCTTCCCCCTCCTTTCCCCTTTCCATTCCCTTCTCTTTTTCATTCCTTTCACCTCCCTTCCCCTTCCTTTCTCCTCCCATTTCCCTTCTCTTTCCTTCTTGTTTCCCTTCCCTTCCCTTTTCCTTTCTCTTTCCTTCTCATTTTCCTTCCCTTCTCTTCACCTTCCTTCTCCCTTCCCTTCCCTTCCCTTCCCTTCCCTTCCCTTCCCTTCCCTTCCCTTCCCTTCCCTTTAATTTCCTTCCCTTCCCTTTTTATAGTCTAGGGACCATCATAAGTGTGCTACTTTTTATGCCTTCCATTTCTTTTTCCTGTTACTCTATATATCACACATAAATGAGGTTATTCAATACTTGTCTTTCTTCTTCTGTCTTAGTTTGTTTAACATGATATCCTCCAGCTCCCCACAAGTTGTAATCACATGGTTTTATTCCTCTTAAAAAGAATATTATACAATTGGGAATTTGATCAACTGCTATTGATCAAAATGATAAACAACAACAACAATCAAATGACAGCAACATGAGTGACAGACCCTACATTGTTTAGTTAGAACATCCTAATATAAAACTAGGTTAGGTGGAAATTCTTTTTTTTTTTTTTTTTTTTTTTTTTGGTTTTTGGGCCACACCCAGTGACGCTCAGGGGTTACTCCTGGCTATGCACTCAGAAGTCGCTCTTGGCTTGGGGGACCATATGGGACACCAGGGCATCGAACCACGGTCCGTCCAAGGCTAGTGCAGGCACCTTACCTCTAGCGCCACTGCCCGGTCCCTATTTGGAAATTCAATAGTGCTAATTTTATATGTCTTTATTAACTGTACTCTTAAAATTCTGCAATGTTGTGCTGGAGCAATGGCTCAGTGGTAGGGTTTTTTTCTTTTTCTTTTTTTTTTTTTTTTTTTTGCCTTGCACACAGCTGACCCAGGACAGCCCGCAGTTTGATTCCTTGGCATCTCATATTGTCCCCCAATCTAGGAGCTATTTCTCAGCAAATAGCCTGGAATAACCCCTGAGAGTCATTGGGTGTGGCACAAAATTAAAAAAAAATTCTGTGATGATTTTCTTTGTGAGATAAATTTATAAAAATTAAATAATTATGAAAATATCTTAAGAAATGTAGAAAAAAATTAAGCATAGTATTTTATTAGGAGAGCTTCTAAGAGAGGCATTACTTTTTACTAACATCCTTTCCAGAGAGCAGCATGAAAACTGATTTTCTGTTTGAAATCTCCATCTGGCCATGGTCAAATTACTATCTACCATTATTTCTTTTAAGACTATGGGGAATTTGGACTACCACTGAGGGCTGGTCAAAACTTGGATCAATGTAGTTTGTCATGACTTCCATATATATATCATTAAATACAAGTTTTATTTTAAAAGAAGTCCTGGGCTGGTACAATCTCATGGCTCCAAAACCAATTGGCTATAATTGGTCTAATGCTCAACAAAATTAAATGCTGAGCAGTAGAGAAAGATGGATTTTGTGGCAAAAACACAAAGTCAAAGTAACTGTCATTACTTGTCAATATCCCACTCTTGCCACGAGGTAATGGTGGAAACATGGCTAGAGTTAGAACCATTTCTGGAAAAAATAATCTAGTCAGATTGCACATGATTTATTTGTTTCAGAAAAGGTCAAAGTACTTGGTTGTTTGGAAACTCATTTAATTGTAAGATCACTTTTTCATATTAAATGTAAGCTATTTCAAAATATTTTGTACCATATATTTGCTTATAAATGTATGCAATGCATTTTCTATATTTTAATTGAATTATATATTACTATTTCATAGCTAGTATGTATGTAGTTGTTTATTTAAAATTTCTAAAAATATTTATTTGATTCTATATATATAGAATATTCAAAATGAAGAGAAGCTCGACCAGATTTACTTTTCTCTATGCTAAATCACCCTACACCATAACACATAAAAAATGTCTTCATGGGGCTGGAGAGATAGCATGGAGGTAAGGTATTTGCATTGCATGCAGAAGGTCAGTGGTTCGAATTGCAACATCCCATATGGTTCCCCGAACCTGCCAGGAGCTATTTCTGAGCATAGAGTCAGGAGGAACCCCTGAGTGTCGTCGGATGTGACCCAAAAACCAAAAAAAAAAAATGTCTTCAAGGCACCATGTTCACCTCAAAGATTGGAAAAAAATATTTTGGGCATTATGATACCTATTATTGAAAGGGCTTTATGCTTATAATGTTTCAGTAACACACTGTATCCTCAGTGTCTGTCTGCATCTCTCTATATTTATCTAATCTATTCATCACAATTTCTAGACCACACCATTGTAAGCTAAATTTGGTAGACCACTTCTTGTCTAAAGAAAATAATTATTATCTACTCTTTAACACATTGAATTCAAGAAGTTTAAAATGACTTAATTAAAACAAAATACTCAGATACCAGTTTCTAAGGTAGGAAAATTATTGGTTGAATAAAGTCTTGATTACATTCTGGTGTCTATGACCATCTTCAAGGCTATTTTGAAATTATATCTTAGTACTTATTTATTCAGTGAACTACTTATTATTTCATTAATTCTTTTATTTGGGTTTTCAAAAACTATTTGTTAACAAGTCTGAATATAAAAACAGAAATTGAATCAAACCTTGAATCAAAAACTTGAATCATTTATATCAATAGATATTTATGGGGATGTATCATGTATTAGACTGTGTTTGACATGATTGCAATTTAAACTTGAAAATATAAAAGCAGAACACTAGTGCCCAAAGTACTTGCACTTTGCTGGAGTAGTTAAAATATAAAACATAATATATTAAATTAGATGGTAAAAATTACAATAATCGCCAGCCCCTCAATAACCTATATAAAAATGGTCATGGAAAGACTAGATAGTCTATTAATTATGGGACATACCATGCACATGGTCAGGAATTTGGGTTCAGTTCCTAACACTTCATATGGGATCCCTAAAACTAAAAAGTTGATTCCTGAGAAGAAAGTCAAGTATAATCCAGATCCAGGTATGGCCCAAAACAAACAAACAAAATTAAAATGAAGATTAGAATTTTAAATAGCATATTTTAAAAGGTCTCAAATATGTTGATATGACTAGAATGAGAAGAGTGAGCATATTCCCATAAGAGTAAATAAAAGCTATACAAAGACTTTGAGGTAAAACAGATGTTATTTGACTTGTCTGAGGCCCAGAAAGATCCATGCTTCAAGAACTGAGGAACTGATAGTAAGAGGCAATTAAGAGAAGCATGGAGCAAGAACTTGTCAAGTCGCATAGGAGGCATTTTGACTTAACTGCTGTGGCACATCTTTAAACGTACATGTTGGTTCTTCTAAATTTAATATTCTTGCCATTTACATTTCTGAAAAACTCATATAAATATGTGAATTTTTACTTATTTCACTTTTAGGCACACTGAAAACACAAGTTCTGAGCAGAAGTGCTTTAAAGAGTCTGCAAATATTGAAAAGACACAGAAACAACATTCATTGGAGCACTTTGTGATTCACTGGGATCCTCTAATTGGAGTTTTAAGTGTTTAGTGCTTAACTAATAAATAGCAATAAAGAAGGATTTCTTTCATATTTTTATAAATGGTATTTGTACTCTGGCAGTTTTTTAGAATCACTATTTATTTTTTAAATATATTTATTTAAACATCTTGATTACAAATATGATTGTAGTTGAGTTTCATTCATGTAAAGAACATTCCCCTTCACCGATGCAACATTCCCAACCACTCTAGTCAACAAAAAGATCTCCAAATGGACAAGAATTGCAACCACTATCTGGAAATTTTTAGGTCAATCTGGGTTGCACCTTGTTTATTTTCAAATCTCTTGGCAGAATATCTTGAGATAGGAAATAAAGTTCAAATAATTTACTTGGCAAGTGTATGTAATAGTGCAAAGAATAGTAGGAATATAACAGAGAAAATGGAAAGGAAACAATAAGGATAGAACATTACAATAACCTTAGGGGGAAGCCTATTGTGAAAAATAATGCAAAACTTGCCTTGGAATTATCCTATTAAACAAAAAGAAGAATTGGGGCATATAAATAGCACTTTTAGATTCACTGTTCAAAGGTTCTGAAGGTAAAAATTTGTCAGTGCTTGTGGCATACAACTGTGACAAAGGAGCTGAAGACAATGCTGGACTCATTTGGAACTTAAAGGCAGAGGAAATTGTGAGGTTTTAGTGACATTTTGGTGGAGGGGATGATTTCCACTACACATCTGAATCCAATTCCATTCTAGACTTGCATGATTGACTCACAGATTATCTGTTATACAATTCCATGGGGGCAAAAAGATGTCAGTGTAAATGATAGTCCTTTGAATTTATGCAGCTGTCCATTAAGACTTCAGTTGGGTCTATACAACTATTGGTCATGGTTCATATGATATATTTCACTATCAAATCTTTCACAGATATTGTTCCTAATTAGTTATTATAGATAATCTCTGACCTCTGTCACCAGTAACTCAACTGCAGAAATTTCTGAATAGCTTCTATGATTAATTAAACTCAATTCACCTATGTGGACTGAATATTTAGATTTATGGGCCTGTTTTCTGTAATATTTCTTTAAACTAATTTAATCAACAGTTCATAGTACATGAAAATTAGTTTAAAGTTACTGAAACAAAGTAAATACTGATGGATTGCTGTAAACAAGATGAAAAGTCAAATGTCACAACTATAGTATGCGCCATGTGTGACATACCACATGATACAATTTTTTATACATTAATCTGTCATCAGATATTTGTTTCTTCTCATTGACCTGGTATGCTAAATTCATTAGTTTGTGCATTTTAAACCTTATTTATAGCCCTAGAATTAATCCCATTTGATCATAATATATTATCCTTCTGCTAAAATTATTAGAATTTAGGGGCCAGAGAAAGGGTAGTAGTAGGGTGTTTGCCTTGCATGCAGCCAATCCAGGATGGACAGTGATTCGAATCCCGGCATCCCATATGGTCCCCCTTGCATGCCAAGAGCGATTTCTGAGCCAGGAGTAACCCCTGAGCGCGACTAGGTGTGACCCAAAAACAAACAAATAAAATAATTTAGAATTCCACTAAAATTTCATTGAGGATCTTTTTATTGAGAAACCAGTGTTCCTATTTATTTGTTCAGAGAATCTTGAAATGTTAGTAGTAAGTCTTTTATGATGATTTAGAACAATTTGATAATATAATCTGTTTAGACCTGAACCTTATATCCTAGGGTCATTATTAATATCTTTTGATTTCCTTACTTTTCATTTGTCTGAACAGGCTTTCTGCTTCCATCTGATTAAAACTTTAGAGCTTGTATGATTTTAAGAATTCAGTTTTAGGGGCCCGGGAGATAGCATGGAGGTAAGGCATTTGCCTTTCATGCAAAAGGTCATCGGTTCGAATCCCGGTGCCCCATAAGGTCCCCCGTGCCTGCCAGGAGCAATTTCTGAGCATGGAGCCAGGAGTAACCCCTGAGCGCTGCCGGGTGTGACCCTAAAACCAAAAAAAAAAAAAAAAAAAAAAAGAATTCAGTTTTATCTAGGTTTTCCAACTTAGTGGTATAACGATATAATAGTGTGCCTCATATGATCTTTGATAGTTTTAAAGTTTCCCTTTCAAATATATGATTTATTTGAATTTTCTTTGGATTTAACTTCTTTTATTTTTCATTATTCAATCTAAGGTCTTTCAATGTATTTATTCTTTAAAAAGGAAAGCTCTTGGCTTCATTACCCTTTATACATTCACTCCATTTAAAGATAATTGATTTCTACTCTAATTTTTGTTATTTTTATATTTTGAATTAATTTGTTGTTCTTTTTCTAGTTTCTTAAAATATTAGCTTTAGTCATTTATTTTAGTTTTTAACGTATTTTATGCATGAAATATGTGAACATTTAAACTTGTATTGCTATAAATATTTGCCCTCACTAATTCTTTTGCTGTGTTCCATAAGGTTCTGATAGTTGTATCTTCCTTCTCAATAATTTAGAGGAATCTTTATTTCTTCTTTAATTTTTACCTTTACCAATATTTTTTGAACAGACATATAGTTTAGTTTTCAAATCTTGGGGTTTTCACACATTTTTTTTCAAAGTTTTTGGACACATTTGGTGGTTTTCAGGGGATATTACTGACTGCACTCAGGAATTACTCTTGGCAGATTTGGAGGAACCTTGTATAGTACAAGGGATCAAAAACAGGTTGGTCACAAACAAGGCACCCTACCTGCTATAATATCTCTGTGGTCACATGTGATATTTTATTTTAGAGTTGATTTTTATTTTTTTATTTAATCTTATCTTATTGAAACCACTGTTATTTACAAAGCTGGATTTCAGACATACAAAGAATCTGCACCAGTCCTACCACCAGTGTTGATTTCCCTCTACCAATGCTTCCCATGTGCATCCCATACAAATACCCTCATCCCCTGCCTGCCAGTATAATGAGTCCATTTTAAGATTGTTAAAGTTTGGGTCTCTTGATTCCACTGTTTTGCCTTTGGCTTGGATATTTAATTCTATCCTTTTTTTTTTTTAGCATGACCAGTGCAACTGAGACCACTTGGTGCCTGGCCTCCATTCTTTCATATTTGTTTTTCTCCTCCTCCACTCAATTTCTTTCGTTTTCTTGTTATACTCTGGGACCAAGGGTGTTTGAGACAACTCCTACTTAGACCATCGCATTTCTTCATGCAGTTATTCTTAATATAAATGATATAATTCTGTATTCACCATTTTTCTTTTTAACACAATATCCTCCAGTTCCATCATGTTGCTGCAAATTGCATAATTGCATTACTCCTTACAGTTATGCAGTATTCCATTGTTTATGTGGACCACATCTTCATGATCCACTCATCTGCTGTTGGACATCTAAGTTGGTTCCAAACTATTTTACTGTGTGCTGCAATGAATAGTGGTGTGCATACATTGTTTTAGATAAATTTTTTCCTCTCCTAGGAATAGATAACTAAAAGTGAGATTGGGGTCTGATGGAAGCTCAGTTATGAGTTTATTGAGAAACCTCCATACTGTTTTCCATAGGGGTTGGGCCAGGAAGCATTTTCACCAACAGGGAATGACAGTTCATTTCTCATCACAACCCTGCCAACATAGATTGTTCCAGTATTTTTAATGTATGCTGTCCTCACTAATGTAAGATGATATCTCATTGTTGTCTTGATTTGGATTTTTTCTAAAGGTAAGCTGTGATGAGCATTTTTTCATGTGTCTGTTGTCCTTCTTGTATTCCATGGCATTTTGATCTGAAGAGGTAATTTGATATTTTTTGTGCCTTCATGAAAAAGATTGTGAATAACATGTTTCTCCCTGAAAAATATCACATATTCACTGGAGGAGAATGTATTTTCAATTTTAGGGAGTTTAAGGATCCTGCTGACATGTCTGTTAATTCAAGTACTTCTAATTCTTCATTTAGGGATCTTGTTTTCTTGCTAATATTCTGTCTGGTTGAGCTACTCAATGATGAGAAGAGTCTTAAAGTCTCTTACTGGAGTCTAGAAGGATAGTGTAGTGGGTAGAATGTTTGTCTTGCATGTATCCAACACAGATTCAATTCCCAGAATCTTATTTTGTCCCATGAACTCTGCCAGGAGTAATTCATCAGTGCAGAGACAGGGGAAATCTCTGAGCATCGTCATATATGGATCCCCCTAAAAGTGCCAACAATTTTCCCATTAATATGCTGTACAATTGCCTATCTCCTCAAGTCTGTTGCCAGATACTTTATAAATGATCTTTTATTAGGTGCATGTATGCTAATAAAAATTAAATCCTCTTGAGCTGTTGATCCATAACAAATATGTAATATCCATTTCTAGTTCTCACTACTTATTTAACTTGTATGCTATTTGATATGATATAATTATGGCCATGTCTGCTTTTTACAGATTATTATTCTTAAGTGGTTTTTTGTGTTATTGTTGTTGTTAGCAGAAGATTGAATTATGCTTTCTGATCCAACCAGCCAGTCTGTTACTTCTGATAGGATAGTTTATTCCACTGAGATTTAAAGAAATTATTGCTATGCAGAAGTTTTGTTGCCAGTTTTCTTCTATTAGGATTTTTGTTCTTTGTATTTGACATTTATTTTCATAAGAGACTATTCAGAATTTCTCACAGAGCTAGTTCATGGCAAAAGATGTCTCTAGTTGATTTTTGTCCAAAACAATATGTTTTTTATTTTGTTTTTAATTACAAGCTCAAACCTAAGAAGGAGAGTCTTTGGTGGATTTTCTTTTCTTCAGTACTTTATAAAACATGTAAATTATCATTCCATTTTTTCTTGATTTTAGAATTCATTATGAAATCTGTTGTGAATTTTATATTGTTTTCCTTGTATATGAGACTTTCCTTCTCTCCCACCACTTTAAGAAATATATTTCTCCCTTTGGTTCTTACTATTTTGACTATAATGTGTCTTCGTGTTGTTCTGTTTCAGTCTAGATTATTTGGCATGCATGCCTTGACATTTCTGGTTCAGTGCACAAGTCTCCTTAGACTGATTAATTTCTCAATTTTCTTTCTTCCACCAGCAATTCTTCCTTCCTCTCTTGCTTCTCCTGGAATGCTATAGTTGCTTCTTTTGCTATGGTCACTGATTTTACTTTTGGCTTTTATATTCTGCTTCTGACTTCTGCTACTGTATCCTTTTGTTCTTTTTATTTTTTATTGAATGAGCTCTTTCATTGCTTTTATTTCCATCAATATTTCTTTTGAGCTTACTGATTCTCTTCCAATGATTTTCTCAGTTCAGTGAACATCAAGACAACTGATGCTCTGAGTCATCCTCAGGCAGTCTCAAACATTCTTATGTAGTTTTCTAGGCTTCCTTCCTCTTCATTGAATACTGAATTTCTTTCTTCTTCTTCTTCTTCTTCTTCTTCTTCTTCTTCTTCTTCTTCTTCTTCTTCTTCTTCTTCTTCTTCTTCTTCTTCTTCTTCCTTCTTCTTCCTTCTTCTTCTTTCTTCTTCTTCTTTCTTCTTCTTCTTCTTTCTTCTTCTCCTTCTCCTTCTCCTCCTTCTTCTCCTTCTTCTTCTTCTCCTTCTTCTTCTTCTTCTTCTTCTTTTTCTTCTCCTTCTTCTCCTTCTCCTCCTTCTCCTCCTTCCTTCTCCTCCTTCTTCTCCTTCTCCTTCTCCTTCTCCTCCTCCTCCTCCTCCTCCTCCTCTTCTTCTTCTTCTTCTTCTTCTTCTTCTTCTTCTTCTTCTTCTTCTTCTTCTTCTTCTTCTTCTTCTTCTTCTTCTTCTTCTTCTTCATTCCTGGTGCTTCATGAGAGCTAAGAATGATGATCTAAATTCCAGGTTGTCTGAGCAGATATCTGGCTCTCTTGTGTGTAATTTTAGGCTACAGCTGTATCACTCCTGGATATCTCGTGAAGATTTCTTAAATGCTCACAAGAGATCACTAGTACCTATGACTATGATTTGTGTGCAACTGGATGACTACATAGGATATGTGTCATTGTTACCTATAGCTGATAAACCAATAAGTTTAAGCTGATCTAGACTCTATTTAGCCCACAGTAACAGTTGCTCATGTCTTCCAGCTTAGGTGACATTGCAATCTAGATATAGGAATTTATTGGAGATTGTGGTTTCAGGTATCCAATAAAGCTGTTCTACAAGATGATCTTTATAGCTCTAGGGAGACTTTATGAAATTTTTAAGTACCAGTTTGGAACTTGCTTTCTTGAACCATAGCCAGGTGGATTGGGTTAAACTCTGGGATGCTTATTATCTGTTGTGGCCTCTAGGATAGCAGTGCCCAGCTACAGCCTTGGAATGACTGTTCATAGCTGTGACCCTCAGGTGACCACACTGTTTATTCTAGATAGTGCCATTTTCCCAGACTCTTTCTCCACAGCCAGTATTGAAACAAAACTAAACTACAAGTTTAAGTCTCTGTGTACTCTAAAGTTGGAGATAAAGTCTGGTGTACCCACATTGGGGAAGTTTCTTTTTGACTCTGAACTGTCTGAGGCTAAAAACCACTCAAATTGTACATAATCTCAAAGTTGTCAGATGGGGATAATGCTGTGACTCTGTTGTTATAAAGCAAAGGGCTGTAACTGTACTGAGACTTTGACACTGTCAGGACAGGACTGAGGTTGCAAGTATGCTGGACAGTGCTTACTGTTAAAAACAAATTTCCTTCTCCCCCTTAAAAATGGCCTCATTGTTCTTTATTTAGTCTAACAGAAGGATCCATGTACCAGCACTGCCTTAGCTTTGCTTGGCTTCAATTATACAAACTAACCACACTTAGTTGGATGGCAACTGCCGTAGCAGTGTGCCTGCCCTTTCCAAATTCATGAGTGGAGTTTTTCCACCCACAATGTCAGGTACAGGATATGATTCAAGTATAAAAATTCCCTAATACAAATGGGGGGGTCAAGTTCCAGTGAAATAGTACTGCTTCTAAGGTGAAGGTTTAGTGATCTAGCCTCCCATACACAAGAATAACTTAAGTTACTGTACTACTACAATGCCACTAACTTCCTTGCATTATTATCTTAATGTTTTCCCTTAGAAAGTGGGCAGCATGGAATTCATCTGTAAGTATCAAATTCTTAACTTCTTGAATATATTTCTTTTACTTTGTAAAAAAAATTGTAGTTTGTTTTAATTCAGTTGAGTGTTGGTTCTCTCCTGTTTGTGGTCCCTGAGGGCTGTCAACTCCCGGCTACCATGCAATCCCAATTGCATATTTTCAGACCACTAATCTCTGTCCACCCCACCATCTTTCCTGCTCCTAACCACAGAGTGACAACATCAGCTGTACTCTGCCACGGAAAACAGAACTCAACATTTCAGGAGACAAGCTCAGCTAAGAGATTTTCCTAAATTGTAAAAAGAGAAAAAAAATTAAAAAAAATGAAAAACCTCTTAGGACTTTAATATTTCATTAACTTCAGATTCATAGCTCTTCTCAAAGTAATGTGGATCAATGACCTTGTGAACATCTTCCATCCAACCACAAACAGAAACAATATGGTTGATTTTGGCCCATGTGGACCCTTTCATTGTGGCAATATGGTGGTACAACTAAGTGGGCAATGTGGCAGAATGAAAAGCCTGATTTTATGACAGTCAACAAACCAAAATAATACCTGACCAAGAACTAATATAAACTTTTGGCTTTGCCCTTTGCCCAGTTGGACATGTCTTTTAATGACTATCAGATAACTCCTTGCCAAGTATTTTTTGTTAATCCAAGAAGGCTTAAGGATATAGCTCAGTGGTAGAGAAATTGTTTGTGTGAGGACCTAGGTTCAATCACTGTAACCACAAAACATGCATATATGTATAAATATAAATATTTCCTATTAATAAGCACAAGTCTTCATCAATTAATGCCAGTAATTCAAAATCAGAATAAATATTCATATGCAACTTAAATATACACATATATAAATAAATGATATGGAGTTTTACCTGGGATGATGCTTGTAAGACTAGGGCCAGGATTGCTGCCATCCTCATAGTGTCAGGGATTGAATGCTGAATTTCACATATGCAATGTGTTCTATCCCTTGAGCTACATCCCTGGCCCTTGGCATTAAAACTATACTTAATTAAGACCTCTGTGAGTCTTTACTATGTTCCAGAGTCCCTTTACATTATATAAAAACACAATTTTGGCAGGATGAAGAAAATGCTATTTGTTGTATTTCTTTTTATTTTTTTTTTATTTATTTTTTGGTTTTTCGGGCCACACCCATTTGATGCTCAGGAGTTACTCCTGGCTAAGCGCTCAGAAATTGCCCCTGGCTTGGGGGGACCATATGGGACACCGGGGGATCGAACCGTGGTCGCGATCTTTCCTTGACTAGCGCTTGCAAGGCAGACACCTTACCTCTAGCTCCACCTCACCGGCCCCATATTTATTGTATTTCTAACTATATAGTTAAATGTAAACTTTGATTGCCCTACTGCTGTGCTATCTCTCCAGCCCCAGGAATTTTCTATGGCACATTGACACATAAGTTTTTTTTTAATTAAATCCCTATGCCATATACGTAAAATGAAATTTTGGACACTAGGACTGTGGAAATACAAACATATTCTCCTCTAAATTGTTTTATTAGAAGTGTAGTAAAATTTAATTAAACTGGAACTTGGGTCAATATAAAACCAACAAGGTGACTTTTGCCAGTTTTTCTACCTAATAGCTCAATTTCCTCTCCTCAAAAATGAGAATTAGAATGATACCGAGGTCATAGAATAATAGTAAAAGGTAAATAAGGTAAGATGGGAAGATGGAGAGATGGCACAAATGTTAAGCTACCTCGCAAGCAGCTGTGATTACTATGCTGTTCCATATGGCCTCTAAAAGATGAGTTGTGGCTCCTGGACAGAAAACCAATAGAGGCCCCCTAATTACATTGTCAGATATGCCCACATCCCCCAAGTGTTTCGTTCTATACCTGGCACAGTGTAAAAACAATATGTTATCCATAATTATTTCATTAGGTATATATGTGTTTATCATTTAAGCAAACTTTAAATCACATGCATCAATTGAATTACATTAGAATAATCTGTAAGAGCTACCCAATCCAATTGATCATAATCTATGAGAATAATTATAATATGGAGTCAGTAGTGAGACATTTGATGAAAATGTTATAAGACAACAGATTGCTGACCTTTAAAGGATCTGGTTTGGATAATTCATTATATCCTCCTGCATAATGAATATGTACAATTATTAAGCAAAATAAAAAACTGATAAATATAAAAAATTATTATTACAAATCATAGATTTGATCATCTCTTAAAACTTTTTCAATTTTTCTTTATATTAATAAACACCATTGTTATTATCTGGAACTTTGGCCCAAATCTGTGAGCATTTTGAACCTTAAAATAGAACTAAAATGTATGACTATCTTCTTTTTTTCTCATTTCTTTCTCCTTTTCATTTAATCTAAAAGTCACTTAGATTTTAAATGTTATTTTCTCATAGGACACAAAGTCTTAATGATAGAATAAGACAATATCAAAATAAATCATTTCAAAACCACTGAATTCATTTATCTGTTATATATACAGACATTCCACAAAATGGCAAAAATTATTATTTTATTCTTCATTGTTGACTACAACTATTTTTGAACATTCTTAATTTGTTTCTGAAACCTTTAATAGTTTGGGTTTTTTTTTTTTTTTGGTTTTTGGGGCCACACCTGATGACACTCAGGGGTTACTCCTGGATATGCACTCAGAAATCGCTCCTGGCTTGGGGGACCGTATGGGAAACAGGGAGATTGAATTGTGGTCCATCCCAGGCTATCGCTTGGGAGGCAGATGCCTTATCTCTAGCGCCACCGCTCCAGCCACTGAAATATTTAAAAAAATTTTTTTAAATATTTTATTTAGACACCTTGATTACATACATGATTGTGTTTGGGTTTCAGTCATGTAAAGAACACCACCCATCACCAGTGCAATGTTCCCATCACCATTGTCCCAAATCTCCCTCCTCCCCACCCAACTCCCGCCTGTACTCTAGACAGGCTCTCCATTTCCCTCATACATTCTCATTATTAGGACAGTTCAAAATGTCTTCACACTGCTTCTAACTCTTGTTTTTCCTCAGTCTCCACTTTACTGGCCATGTTTTTTATTTCTTTAGCTGATGTCTCATCTCCACAGCCTGTGCACATTAGAAGTCCAGCATGCAGATCAGATCCTCTGATCTTTTCTCCAGCTGTGGCCCCTACAAAAAGAATCGTCTGCAGGACCCTTTTGACCATCTCCCTGAATCACTCCAGTTCCATCTAGGTTTTGGCCTAGATGGATGCTCAGGGTTTACTCCTGGATATGCGCTCAGAAATCGCTTCTGGCTTGGGGGACCATATGGGATGCCAGGGTATCGAACTGCGGTCTGTCCTAGGCTAGTGCATGCAAGGCAGACGCCTTACCGCTTGCGCAATGCTTTAACATTAACATTTAACATTTTTTTAACGTTCTCATGTGGAGTTGAAATTGTAAGTTAAAAAGATAATTAAGTTTAAAATATCACAACAAAAAAACTCACTCAATATTTGTTTCTAAAATGAGGAAAGATGTCATAAGTGCATTAATCTAGATTCAAAACCACATATCACTACAGCATTTGTAAAAATCAGTATTAAAAATCTATTAATGTTCTTAAGGTTTTGTCTTATGTGCTACCTAATACTGAGACTGGATAAAACTGAGACTTTCCTTTCTTTATGAAGAATTGCTTTAGAAATCAATCCATGAGACTGACAATAGTTGGTGGTCATGTGTTCATGGAGAAATTAGAAATGGAATGCAGCAAAAACATGATTACTTTTTGTCACAGAGAAATTAAAAGGAGTTTTGATAATAGATGACCATCTAGCCAAATTTAAAGTAACCTTGTTATTTGCACTTCCATTTTCAAAATTCTCTTGAGTACAAAAAATACAGACAAGAGGGAACAGAGGGTCTGTTCATAGCTTATCTCCTGGAGATGGTCCATTCTTCATTTTGTGGCTGATTTATACTTTTGATGGTCCATTCTTCATTTTGTGGCTGATTTATACTTTTGTTTGTCATGTGTATATAAATGACAAGCTGACAATAGGAAAAACATACATATATATTTTTTTACCTCTACTTTCAAAATCTCCTATTGGACTTTATTAAAGTTAAAAAATCCAAAATGTATTATTATTCCAAATTAGAGTCTGCCTAGAGTCACAAGTTATTTCACGCACTGCCAAGAATTGAAGGATGGGTGATTTATTTCTCTCCTTCCCATAGCCAATGCTGTATTACCAGCCAAAATTTCTCTGTGTTTCAGCCTAGAATAGGAGTTGAAAGCTTTGGAGCTCAGCAAAATTTTCAAATAACTAAAAGAACCAGTAAGCCTTACCTTTCTACAATTATGTGTTTGGCTCAAGAGTCAAGAAGCTCAAGTGCTTTGCTTATAGTTTCCTAAAGGATTGTCATTCTTTGGTAACATCAGTCTTAGACACTTGAAAAAGGTGAGTGACAGAAAAAGAGGAAACTGTGCAATAAAATTGAGAATAAAAAGAAGATATGCTTTTGGTAAGTTAAGAGCAGAAAAGTCTGAAAATGTCCATATGTACTCTGACAAAATTAGATAATGGCAAATTTATTGTAGACACCAAAGTTCCTGACTTTTAAAAAAAATCTCTACACCAAAGTAAATCACATAAACTTTAGAGTTCAGACCCAAAGATAATGTATATTGAGTTAATATTTTAAATACAAAGACTATTGGTTGATATCTGCATAATCTTTGGTGCTTTCGCATGGAATAGGACTACATTATTTTAGAAGATAAAAGGAAAAAAGTTTTCCTTACAGAAAAGTTTGTATTCTTAGTATTAATGTGAATAACATTTAATGTACTACATATAAATATTTTATTTTGTTTGTTTTGATGAGGAGGCATTTTTATGTAAGAGGTGCTATTCATATAAGAATATACTTTTATATGTTTTAAGTATAAAAAAGTGAAAAAGAATCTGATTATTTACTTCTATTTTGAGAAAATTCTTTGATCCTTAATAAGTTACTGATGTCTTTAGCTTCAGGATCTTCGTTCAAAATGGGAAAAAATATAATGTCAGCCTTTTTGGATAAGCCAAGAGACAGAATTATCAAAAATAATAGTAGCAGGGGTCGGGCAGTGACACTGGAGGCAAGGTGCCTGCCTTGCCTGTGCTAGCCTAGGACGGACCACGGTTCGATCCCCCAGTTTCCCATATGGTCCCCCAAGCCAGGAGCAACTTCTGAGAGCATAGCCAGGAGTAACCCCTGAGCGTCACTGGGTGTGGTCCAAAAACCAAAAAAAAAATGATAATAGTAGCAGTCAAAGGAGTTGATGATATTATTTCTTGTGTTCGCTTTGCCAGGACATGTCTTGAAAATGATATAATTTCTCTGTAAGATATTCTGAGTTTTAACAGCACAATAATTAACACGAACTGTTATTTTCTAATTTACAAACATAAATTTTGCAAATGATATAAATAGGATTTTGTATTTTGTGCATATGTTAAATTTATTTAAAACAGTACCAATGAGATTACAGATTATATTTCTAAAATAATTACAATGAAAAGTAACTCCTTAAGAAGTCACTTATTAAATCCATAAATCAACTAAAAAGGTGTCCAGTCTTACTTTTTGTTACAATCATAATATTCAGATATCAGTAGCTTTTTGTATTAAATGATATTCCGATAACCGAATGTTGGTGGCAAACTGATTTGAAATAGAGCATGGTATCTTAACCAAGCAATATTTTTGCTTTACGTCAGGGAAACAAGAGCTGCAGAAACAGGAATTGTGGAGGGAGCATGGAAAATATTTAATCAACAGTTATCCCTCTACAGGAAAATCACTAGTATCCATAAAATGAAGCAGATGACAGTGTTGTTTTGCTTCTTAGTATTAAGGGAGGAGGGCTACACATGAAATCCAATCTCTCTCCTTTTACGTAGGGAAATGCACAAATGTTTAGATATGGAAGTGATGGGATTGCTGCCAATGTCACATCATACATGGCAAAGATAGATAGGAACAAGGAAGCCTACATTTTTGAGCAGATTGCTCTTCCCAAATGGACCTTATTGGGCCTTGGTGCCACTCCTGGTTGTATCAATTAAGCCATATTAGTCAATGCTAGGGATGAGGCCCAGAACTTAGATGTCTATAGGGTTACAATGGTGACTTTGAGAGAATTTTGTGATGCTGGGGACTGGGTGAAAGTCATATGCATGCAAAGCATGAATCAAACTCTGCAGTATCTTCTGGCCCTAGGATTGTTGCATGACATATACATTATGTATACAAAGTGGGAAACAAATGGAAATATTACAAGTGAGAAATCTGAACCTTGTAACCTGTAACTTGATACTTTATCATAATTGGATAAATATGGAAACAACAGGTCTATAAGTGGGTCCCCTCTAAATTATTCACTAGGCAAACCAATGAATAACTACTAGAGCAGCAATCCAGAAAAATTTGTTTAGTTGTAGCTGTCACATACTTCAAACATTTTTTGTATTCTAATTTCTCATTTCAAAAGAGTATCTTATCAAAAATAGCATTCAAATTAAAATCTAAAGGCAACATTTCTTGTAATGTGAAACAAAAGATAGCTGTCTAAAGCCAATAGGATTGGCACCACCAACACCCACTTAGTGGTTGGCTGCAGAGAATGAGACAGATAAACACAAATGAACTGTTCAATCTTTAAGCCACCAAGGCAGTCTTTGGTGATCTCCCAAGCCAGCCATTTAATCAATACGTTATTGCTCTTTCATCATTCACCAGGGCTCTACAGGGGTATGCCACTGTCGACAAATATTAAGAATATTTGTTGAGCACATCAACATTCAATAGGCAAGTGAAGAGCAGAAGCTGAAGGCATCCTTGAAATATAGAGTAAAGTGACACTTTTCTATCATGTTTTTGCCTATGTAATCCCTTTATTGAAAAGACCCTACACAATCTTATTCTATATTTGCCTGGTACATTTTGAAACTGTCAAATATTTGTTATATACTCTAGTCTTTTCTACTATATTATTCTTTGCTTTTGCAAAACCTTTGCATTCTAATACCTAATCTACCTTGCCTATTCTTGGGTTTCATTGTAGTTATTGTTGTTGTTAGTACTAAAAATGGCTTATTTGTGAGGCAGAGGTGACCCACAGCAATTTTACATATTCTATTTGCCCTTTTTCTCTAGGTACAAATCTTGGCTTTGGTGTCTTTTATTCAAGAGAATGACTAAAATACCTTAGGTCCAGATTGACCACAACCAGAACTAGAAAAGAGAGGTGAAGTAAAAAGTGAAGTAAAAGAATTAAGAGGAAGTTGAATGAGCAGCAGTCTTTTCTCATGTTTTCTTCATTTAAACTTGAGAAAGTAATTCTAGTAGAAGAGGTTTGTTTGTTGTTGATTATTTCTTTGTTTTCTGAAAACAACTGGATAGAATCTCCAACTCAAATATAAATGGAGAAACAAATAGTTAACAACAAAAATGTTGCTTTATTGAAAGGTGGGAGTTGGGTAGAGGGAGTTCAGGCTGGAGGTCACTACAGGTGATTAGGTTAACTAATTAACCTAGTTAATCTAATTAGGATAACTAATAACTGATTAGGTAAATAAGTCTGCAGTTCAAAGCCACTTAGAGTCTGTATGCTAGTGAATTTCTGGGTAACCATGGTGGTGCTCAGAGGGTTCCAGGGCTGCCCTCATCTGTGCTCGGGAGACAATGTGGGGCCAGAACTCCAACTTGCATTGGCCACATATAAAACATGCACCTTAATCTTTATACTATTTCTGTGTTGCCAGATGACACTTTTATTTATTTTTATTATTTTCTAAGCAAAGAAATTACTTATTTTATATACACATTTTAAAAAATTTTTTATTTAAATACCTTGCTTACAAACATGATTGTGGTTGGGTTTCAGTCATATAAGAGGACACCCCCCACCCATCACCAGTTATATACACGTTTTTTTCTGCAAACATTTTCTTGAGGATTCTTTGCTGCATTTCTTACATTTGGTATTTTTCTTTCTTTCACAGTGGGTTCTAAGTCCCATTTAATTTTTCTAATACAGATATTTTAGCTGTATTTCTGCTTTCACATTCATTTTCTTTGTTTTTATTAAAATAATTATGTAAACATCATGATGACAAACATGTTTGTAGTGGGGTTTCAGTCATTAAAAACACTCCCCCTTCACCAGTGCAACTTCCCACCCCCAATGTCCCCATCTCCCTCCTCTCCCACCCCTGCCTGTCTTTGAGACAGGCATTCTCTATCACTCACTACCATTGTCATGATAGTTGTTGGTGTAATTATTTCACTAACTGCACTCTCCAATAAGCTTCATATTATGGGCTGGCCTTTTAAATCTCATGTCTATTATCTCTGGGTATTATTACCATATTATCTTACATTTTTCTTAAATCCCACAAATGAGTGAGACTATTCTGTGTCTATCTCTCTCCCTCTGACTCATTTCACTCAGCATAATAGTTTCCATGTCCATCATGTATAGGAAAATTTCATAACTCCATTTTTCCTGCAAGCTGCATAGTATTTCATTGTGTATCATGTACCACATTTCTTTAGCCACTCATCTGTTGTTGGGCATCTGATTTGTTTCCAAATTCTGCCAATTGTAAATAGAGCTGCAATGAATATAGATGTGCAGAGGGTATTTTTGTTTGTGTTTTTGTGTCCCTAAGGTATATCCCTAGGAGTGGTATAACTGAAAAATATGGGAGCTCAATTTTCCATTGAGTAATCTCATTTTTTTTGAGGAATCTCCACATTGTTTTCCAGAAAGGCTGGGAAAAAAAACAAGTACAATTTTTCAGAGATCATTTCACATTATAATATTTTATTAAATTGTATTAAAAGTATTTTGTTTGCTGTTGGAAATGCCATCCAGACATGATACTCAAATTTTTTTAAATAAAAGATTATAAAGTAAAATGATCTAAAAAATTGTACTGTTTTTTTACTGTTCTGTTTCATACCAACATGTCAGTAAAATTAACACTTTTCCATAAAGGGTAGTATAGAAGCAGTCAAGGGAAAGATTTTCTACATAAGAAGCACAAAGAATATCTCCTCAGTGTAACTTGTAGTTCTTCCAAGTCCACATTATTATACTAGTAAAAATGGGGCTAGGTACATGCAAGGCATGGGTATCATCCCTTTGCTATGTTCTAAAAATAGTTACTTATAGGAGACGGAGCAGTGGCACAAGCAGTAGGGCGTTTGCCTTATACACACTAACTTAGGATGGACCACGGTTCGATCCCTTGGCATCCCATCTGGTCCCCCAAGCCAGGATCAACTTCTGAGTACATAGTCAGGAATAACCCCTGGACATCACTGGGTGTGTTCCCCAAAAAAGGCTAACAACAAAACAAAACAAAACAAAACAAAAATTGTTTCTTATATATTGTGTATGCAAAGAGATAAACAAATGAAACTATTAAAAATAAGTGAAGGATTTTTTTGTGTGGTTTTGGGGTCACACCTGGCAGTGCTCAGGGGTTACTCCTGGCTCTATGATCAGAAATTGCTCCTGGCAGGCATGGGGGACCATATGGGACGCCAGGATTCAAACCGATGACCTTCTGCATGAAAGGCAAATGCCTTACCTCCATGCTATCTCTCCAGGCCCATAAGTGAAGGATTTGAATTTTGATGCTTGTAACTTGATGGGGCCAAGAGTTAAAAATCAGTATTTTTCTATTTTGATACCAATAATCATAAAGAAGAACATGACTTATGCTGAAATTTCCTCAATTAGTATGGAAAGCACCAGTGTTTGAATTTGTTCTGTTGGCCTCTCAGATGGCCCTCTATTTCTTCCTTAGATTCAAGATTTTCTATTTTCCCTTCTCAGAATAAAAAGCATACTGCTTTGTTTATTTCTTAGTTTATTTGTCTGATATTTGTTTCATCAACCTTCATTTCCCAAGAGCAATCAAATATTCATTGTAAAAATTTCCACCTCCATTTTTCTCAGCTCCATTTCTTATTCATATAGAAGTGTCTATGATTAAATATAGATTTTGATATCATATAGATAAGACTATAATTAAGTAGAATTTTCTATATTTGTAAGCATCTGTTATATAAGTTTAAGTAGATGTTTTATAGAGAAATTTATATGAAAAAACTGTAGAGCATTCTGGTTACAGTCTCCTATAGAAAAGTGGATATAAACTTTGGTCATAGTGATTAATGAATAAGTTGTTTTTCCTATTTTCTATGGAAGCAATGTGGCTCCTTAATATGGCTTCTATGTCTCCTTAATGGGTCAGTACAGGCAAAGTTTGATGGGTTAGATAGCACTAGCCATGTGTTTCTTTAAGGAAATCCCATTAGATCTTTTTTTTTTTTTTTAATATGGACCGCTTTAGGAATTTGCATGTCATCCTTGCGCAGGGGCCATGCTAATTTCTCTGTATCATCCCAATTTTAGTATATTGCTGCCGAAGCGAGCACCCCATTAGATCTTTAACCCATTCTGCCACCTATTAGTTTTGTGGTACTGAACTGATTGCTGAACCTCTGTGTACCTCTAAGCGTTAATATGAGAATTACTGAAGTAAATGTGCATAAAGTACTACAAAGGGGTCTAGGTATATCATAAATACAACGTAAGTATTTAAAATGTTGCTTCAGGTACGAAGATTATAAGTTTTATGACTGTTTGACTTTTTAATTTTTATACTGTTATTCATTGAAAATTGTCTCCTCTATACCACCATCTTTTTTTCTCAATTCATTATATTCCACCCATTAAGTCCTTTTTAGACTTGCTGACTTTTTCCCTCTCATGAGTTCTTTTCACGATCAAGTACATTACTTCCTGTTTCAGCACCCTTCTCTACAAACCCTCATTTCCAACTAGTTCTGGAGGAGTTGACTCTTTCATACAGCCTGAGTCACACCCTGGCTTCAACTGTAACCTCTAGGTCTGCAAGCAGGCAATAAAATTCTCTGAGGCATTTAGATTTGCACAGCAATGAAATGGCAGCTAAGTTACTCTCCAAATACTAACCCTCTAAAGTACAAAAACTGCTGTGGTAGTCACTTTTCAACCACGTAGGGGAAAAAATGATTAATTCTGTTCCCTTTTCACTTAGGAATTCTTAGAGACTTTAATTCAGTAATGTGCTAAGTCATGTATTTGAAATCTTTGTAATGGAAGTATCAATCACTCTATGTACTTCTGCTGAGAACTCACCCTGTCTTCCTTGCTTTCTCTCTGCAAATTGGCTGGATCTCAACACTCACTGTTTTTAAATTGGAGGTATTCATTATTCTGGGACTTGTCCACAGAAGTGAAGGATTGGTTATGGCATATTAATACATTAGATTCCATTTTAGAGACTGGATCTTTCTCTCAGTGTTTAATTTAATCAACCTCTTAAGATTTATTTGAAGCGCTCTGGAGCTATACATGATTCTCACAACAACTTTTTGTTGTATATCTTATTATCTTCATTTTGCAGATATGAAAATGAAAGTCTTGTTAAGCAACTGACCTGTGTCTGGAACTTGATTACATGAGGGAAGATAGGAAGGATAAGTCAACTAGGGAGCAATTGTGTGTCAGAGAGTGGAGGAATAGTGAGAAAATTCTCTGATCCCTGCAGTTAAAAAAAAGGAGACTACTGTCCTGGAGCCTGAGATACAGTTACCCTATGAAAAAATGGAAGCATGGCAGTCATATATGCATGTTCCAAAGAGTGTAGCTGGTGAGTAGATGAGGGATGTTGGAGACTCATCTTAAAGAACTAGAAAAATTCGACTTTGAATCTAGTCAAAGAAGTCTGGCAGATGCTATACAAAACAGGAAGAGAAAAGAAGGAGAAGATTAAAGAGAAAATAGTAAAGTAAGCATTAAATGATTATTTAAGAATGCAATACTATACATCAAATAAGATATTCCAAAACTTGAATTTAAACAGTTGTTTATGATTAAAATAAAGAAAAGTATACAGAAAAAAAAAGAATGCAATTCAGAGCATAGTATTCTATTTCCAGGGGTAGGAGTATAATATATATGATAATATATATTATATAACGTACACACACACACACACACACACACACATATATATATATATATAGTATAATGGTCAGTGCTTGCCTTATGTGCAGCTGACACCAGCATGCCATGAAGGTTTACTTATCTCTCTTAGGAGTGATCCCTGAACTCAGTCAGAGTAACTCCAAAAAAGTGCTGGCTGTTGGGGTCAGAGTGAGACCACAGCAGTAGGGCGTTTGCCTTGCATGAAGCTGACCCGGGATGAACACAGGTTTGTTCTCTGGCATCCCATATGATCCCCTGAACCTGCCAGGAGCGATTTCCGAGCACAGATCCAGGAGTAAACCCCGAGCACCAATGGGTGTGGCCAACAAACCAATCAATCAATCAATCAATCAAACAAATGACACAGATGACCCTAACTTAAAAAAAAGACACTAACCAAAAAAAAAAATCCCACAGTTATTATTCTCTTGTAGGAGGTTAAAACTGAAGTTAAAGAATCAAAAACTACAGTTTTATATACTTATTTGTTTTATTTTGGGGCCACGCCGGGTGACGCTCAGGAGTTACTCCTGGCTATGCGCTCATAAATCGCTCCTAACTTGGGGGATCATATGGGACGCCAGGGGATCTAGCTGCAGTCGTCCTAGGTCAGCCGCTTGCAAGGCAAAAGCCCTATCACTGTGCCGCCACTCTGGTTCCTTATATACTTATTAATATAGTTACCTCCTATACTAGTTTTATTTTAGAAGTACTATTTTTATTCTTCTTATTCTATAGAAGCTCATGCACAAGATTACTTTAATATAAAAGAAATATTTTACAGAAGTTGAATTAACATACTTTCTCAACAATGATGCCTGATACATGGGATTTCTTTCTTTTCATATCCAATCAATACAAGTTTCTGATCTTTTTTAAAATAGGCCATTGTAACTTGTGTGAGTTGATATTTCACTGTCATTTTGATATGTAATTTCCTGATAATTGATAATGACTATCTTTATATGTGTCCATTGGTTCTCTAATTATATACTTGAGTGAAGAAATACTTCACTTGGATAAAGTATTTGTTCATCTCTTCTCCCCATTTTTTTATGAAATTGCTTATTTTCCTGTACTTAAATGTAGTGAAATTTTTACATATGTTGGTTATTAACCCTTTGTCAGATATATACAATCCAAATACTATTTTCTTCTTCACTAGTTTATCTTTCCATTTGCATAACATTTTCTTTCATTGTTCAGAAGTTCTTGAGTTTTGGTTTTGCTTTTCTTCCCCTAGCAATAAACTCCTCAAAGGCATTATTAAAACTCATGAAGTAATGTGTCTATGCTCTCTGCATTGTATTTCTTGGTTTTAAATCTTTGAAGTCTTTAATCCACTTTAGATTAATTTTTATGAATTCTGTGAGAATATATGTTTTCACATAAAATATATTATATATGAGAATCTATAAGAAAATGTCTCAAAGTGGTAAAAATTGATCTCCCATATGGCTCAGGAATTTGATGCCTGGGGAAAAAATCACACAGGAACATTAATTTGTGAAGTTAGGTGAATATTCCCTTATCCTAGCTAAGATATAGAAACAATCCAAATGTCTGATAAATTATTAGTAGGTGGAAAAGCGATATAAATGCACAATGGAAAACTGCTAATCAGCTATCAGAAAAATAAAATATTGCTTTTATGATGACATGAATAAAATTGGAGTGCTCATGCTAAGTTCAGTAAATAGGAAGGAACAAGGAAAAGAACAAAACCTAAATTTTTCATAAGTATGTGATATAAAAAACAAAACAAGGAGAAAGGCAAAGGCAAAGTCTCTGATCTTGGTCTCTGATCACAGAAATAATGTGGGAGAGAGAAAGAGAGAGAGAGAGGATAGGAACTAATAGAGGAAGAAGTAGTTCTAATGTGGACTGTAGTAGAAGGATATTGACACTTTGGTGGTGGATATAATGTGGTAGAATATTTTTAATGTATGAAATTTTACATAGTATTTCAAACCAAATTTACATCTACAAAACAAAGTAGATTTTTATAAATTAATAGCTCCAAGCTTCTACTTAAATTTTCATTGTTATTGTCATACTAAAATATTAGTTTAAATATTAGAGACTTAATTATATTGATATAAAATAGTACTCTTTAATGCAGACTAGTACAAGAGTATTTTCCCAGAAGTCTAAGAAAACAATAAAATAAAATATAAGAAATGGCAGAAACTTGGGGCAGAAGCAATAGCACAGGGGCAGGATGTTTGCCTTGCACACAGCTGATCCAGGAGGGACCTGGGTTCAATCCCTGCTGTCCCAAGCCAGGAGCAATTTCTGAACGCATAACAAGGAGTAACTCCTGAGTGTCACTGGGTGTGGCCCAAAACCAACCAAACAAACAAAAGCCAAAAACAAAAACAAAGGCAGAAACCAAAACAGAACTCATAGACACTGGAATCAAACATCATTTTGAATCTAAAGCAGCTTTCTCTAACAGACACCTTTTTTACTGACAAGCTTTGCTGTGAACCTGGGATTCACTTTGCTTACTGATTTCCCTGTCTTATTCTTTATATGTTTGGAAGAAAAGGTCATAGAATCCTAAGGGGAGATAAATTAATTGTTCAACTGATAATCTTTCATTATTTTGGAGACAAACTTTTTGGACAGTATCACATCATAGGCTACTACTGTCCATGCTATGGTTGGTGAACCTTGGCTCTTCATTATCCATAAGTGCTCAGATCCTCAGAGTGATGGATCTCAGGCATAATATTTCATGTTACACAGCTTGGTTGCTTTCAGGTACCTTTCTAGCAGAATAACATTTTTGTGTGTTTTGTAAAATAAACTATGAATGTGATTACATATTATCCTTTAGAAGGAAAGGATAAAAAAAACAGAAAGGAAGAAAAAACCATCGTCTAGATGGAAAAACTAATACATCTGGATAAGAAAATTGAATAATTTAATCTACATTCATCATCAGATGTAAGGAAAGAAAAAGATATCATTTTTATGATAGTCTGCTTCATAATATCTTATGTCAGTTTATTCTCTCTGCTTCCCTGAAATATTGGTCAGTCTTGTTTGTCCAGTTTAAAAGTGAAGCTGTCAAACAATTAGGACTTCTCAGAATTCCAAAATATCAGTCTGTCTTTAATCCAGACCAATCCAGATTGAAGTCACTGTGACAAAGGCTGCTTTGAAAAACACATAGATCTTTTTTACCACACTGAATACAAAATCAATATAAGCTGAATTATTAGATCTCTATAGTCATTATTTCTGTGGGACTATAGGATGAACACCTTACTATTTTAAATAAATGATTTAAGAAGACTATTACTGATGCACCAAAGATTGGATTAGAAATAAATGTGAATAAAATCATCAGAGTTAATGCTACTAAAGGACCTAGTTCACTTGCACTGAAAAGTGCCACATGGACTGAATTATTTATAACACTGCATAATGTGGTAAACATAATGCAGTGTTTGGGTTAGAATATGTTTTGTTGGTTTTGGATTTTAAATTATTGAGTTTTTAAAACCTTAAATTTGAACTGAGTGAGGATATGGCTACATTCTGTCCTGAAAGTGTATGTTATTCTCTTCTGTTGTCCAATAGCATTTTAAATACTAATCCAATGAAGAATAGTGATAGCCATAATACCAAGTCAACAAGTACCTATTAGTGTGACTTTCTGTAGTAGATTAGCTTTGTTTAAAAAAAAAAAAGCACAGTCTTGCTTTACATCCACTTCTTTGCTTAATAGCTATGGTTCTATTTGACTACAATCTTAAAATGGGGAGTAGGTGGAAGAGGAATGACTCACAAGATTAATATTTAAACTGTACTCTGAAAAATATTGGTTCCTTCAGATCTAATGCATGATGATGTTGATTTGAATTCTTTCAGAAAACACTGTTAACTTGTGCTCTAATGCTAGCTTGTAGTCAATTTGCACTCCCCAAGCTAACTTAGTGTGGGAAATAGTGTGAATTTTAAGTAAATATCTCTGTTAGTATTTGATTAATTTTAATAACATATAGGGTCTGTTTTTATAAAAATGATGTATATTTTAAAATGTATTATTAGTACATGTAATATATGATAAAAGTGTAGTATCAATCTATCTTCTAAAACAGATTAACTGGAAATTATGAATTCACTAATTGCAGAGAAATAAAATCTGTGCTATAAATTTTGTTTTCTCATTATTTTAAATTCTATCATATTTCATGAGTTTCTTCATCACAGTATTCCATTCAACATGAAGGTAATGGGAACTTTAAAAAAATAAGAGCAAATGATGTATTTAATGATTCTTTGAGCATAAAGAATATCCAATACAACCCTAATTGAATTATATTTTCCTTTTTTTTTTTGGTTTTTCAGGCCACACCAATTGATGCTCAGGGGTTACTCCTGGTTAAGCACTCAGAAATTGCCCCTGGCTTGGGGGTACCATATAGGATGCCAGAACCGCTGTCCTTCCTTGGCTAGAGCTTGCAAGGCAGACACCTCACCTCTAGCGCCACCTCGCCGGTCACAAATTATATATTCATAACATTATCTCTAATATGTTTTAATACTCTACTTACATTACTGTTTTTGCGCTGCAAGTATATTATTCTGAATCAAAAAATCAACTACAAACAGGTTTGTAATCATGGTGCTTAAATAAAGATATTATTTATTAAAAAATGATTCATTTAGAGGATCCTTTTCTATCTCTTTATACCCTTTGTATCAGTAGCCAACACCTATGTTCCAATTGCACTGCTACATGTTCAATAAAATAGTTACCTTTGGGGCCGAAGAGATAGCATAGAGGTAAGGCATTTGCCTTTTATGCAGAAGGTCATTGGTTCAAATCCTGGTATCCCATATGGTCCCCCGTGCCTGCCAGGAGCAATTTCTAAGCATGGAGCCAGGAGTAACCCCTGAGCACTGCCGGGTGTGACCCCCTCCCCCCAAAAAAAGAAAACAGTTACCTTTGATGTTCCTTGTGTTTGGCAAATTTTATCCCTTGTTTACATGACTTCAAATCATTAACTTAGACAATTATTCTGTAAGGTCTGTCTGGACTTTAGACAAACTGATTTAAATACCACCATTTCCCATTCTTTTACTGATATCATAAAATTTCCTTCTCATCACATAGTTCTGTGCTCCAAGTTCTATTTCCTCAAATATTTCCACTTTGCTTGACTTTGGACAGCTTTTTAAATATAGAAAGACATATTTATCTTCTGTTTACTAGCAACATCTCTCACTTCAGGCAGAAAATTAAGTTTGTTACCTTTGTCCAATTATAGAATGAAAATGTTAATGCTTTAATTATTTTATCACATCTTATTATGTTTTCCTACTCTGTACTTTTTTTTTTGATACACTATTACTTACAATTTCCCCTATTTCTGTCTTGTTAGTAGAACTTTCTCGCTTATATATCTTACTGCTCCCTATTCTTTCCTGGATAGCTTCCATTATACTATTAATGACTTCTATCATTGTCCTGAAAAATTACTCCTCTCAATGCGTAATTAGATATAACTCACTCACTGCTCCAGAAACCTTTAGTGTTTACTCAGTCTGCATATGCCACACTGTTCAGAACATGCTAGCAGGCTTAAATGCCTTCCCCCTATACATGGATCTTTGACAGAAGAAGATATATGTACCCCCTGTACCATGTAGTTGACCCACAGTTAATGCTACATAAATGTCCATTTTTTTTCAAAATAGGTCAGCCTTAACTTTTCTTTATTTTATTCCATTTATTTTTATTTATTCTTGTGATACAAAGTTTTATTTTCTTTTTAAAAAATGTATCTTTATTTTACACCATGATTACAAACATGACTGTAGTTGGGTTTTAGTCACAAAAAGAACATACCCTTTACCAGTGCAACATTCCCACCAACAATGTCCCCCATCTCCCTCCTCCCACATCCCCTTTCTCTATTTGAGACAGGCATTCTACTTTTCTTACTCATTAACATTGCCATGTAGTTGTTTGTATATTATAACTCTAACTCCACTCACCCCTCTATGAGGTGAGTTTTATATCTTGAGCCGGTCCTTCTGGCTCTCATCTCTGAGCATTATTACAATAATGTCTTTTATTTTTCTTAAAACCCATAGATGAGAATATTCAGCGTGTCTCTCTCTCCCTCTACTTATTTCACTCAACATAATAGTTTCCATGTACATCCATGTATAGGAAAATTTCATGACTCCATCTCTTCTGATGGCTACATAATATTCCATTATTTCTTTAGCCTTTCATCAGGTGAACAGCATGTTGATTGTTTCCAGAGTCTGGCAATTGTAAATAGCACTGTAATGAATATAGATGTGAGGAAGGAATTTTTGTATTGTATTTTTGTGTTCTTAGGGTATATCCTAGGAGTGGTATAGCTGGACCATGTGGGAGCTCAATTTCCAGTTTTTCGAGGAATCTCCATATTGTTTTCCATAAAAGCTGGACTAGACAGCATTCTCAACAGCAGTGAATGAGAGTTCCTTTCTCTCCACATCCCCACCAGCACTGATTGTTCTTGTTCTTTGTGATGTCTGCCAGTCTCTGTGGTGTGGGATGGAATCTCATCAGCCTTCACTTTTCTTTAAGAGGTCAATATTGGGGCCCGGGAGATAGCATGGAGGTAAGGCGTTTGCCTTTCATGCAAAAGGTCATCAGTTCGAATCCCGGTGCCCCATATGGTCCCCCGTGCCTGCCAGGAGCAATTTCTGAGCATGGAGCCAGGAGTAACCCCTGAGCACTGCCGGGTGTGACCCAAAAACCAAAAAAAAAAAAAAGAGTTCAATATTAATTCAAAACTGGAAGACTGATGTGCAATTATCTATAAGCAGCTTCATCTTTCTCAAATTAACCTCACAGAGACAAATAATAAGAGTTGAAAGAAATTGAGGAAAGGGGACAGGGTTCAGTGGCAAAAATCAGAAGGGAATTTTTGCACAATCATAAACTGAAAACATCTTGGCCACTTAGATCCATTTTTAAATGGGACACACATAATTTAAAAAGACCATTCCTATAAAGGAAACAGTAATATTGAACAACAATTCTCCTACCACTAATTTGAGAATCCTGGAATAGATCATTTCAGGGAAGGGGGGGGGGAGAGTAAAATAAATTGCATCCAAATCATAATCAAATAAAAATGTTACAGAGGAGACTGGATGGATTTTATTCAGGGCCCTAAATTTTAAAATATGATATTCTTTTCAAAGTGTTCACCAAGTCAATCTTTAGGAATGAAGTATTTGTTTCTTTTTTTTTAATTTTTAACTAATTTTTGGGTCACACCTGGCAGTGCTCAGGGGCTACTCGTGACTGTACACTCAGCAATTGCCCCCGGTAGGCTCAGGGGACCATATGGGACGCCAGGATTTGAACCACTGTCCTTCTGCATGCAAGGCAAGAGCCTTACCGCTGTGCTATCTCTCTGGCCCCAAATATTTTTTGCTTAATACTATACAACATTTTATCATAAAGATGCTCCCAGCTCCCTCTTTTAGTTAACCCCCAGACTACATTTGCCTTTCCATGTTCCAAGTGTACTACATAATAATGTCAATGAGTATAACTTCTTTTCAAATGGCAAAATCAACTACAAATATATGTTATAAGCAATAGCAAATGCTTTCCTCTCCTATTAAACTGATTTACCTATCAAATACTCTCAGTGAGGATATTTGATCGTTCCACATTATAATTCAACGATGGGACTAAAATGGTGCAGTTTTAAGATGTGTAAATGAAATGCTTTAGTCATTTTTAAAAGACTGTTTGGGGACCGGAGTGGTGGTGCAGTGGTAGGGCATTTGCCTTGCATGCGGCTGACCTAAGACTAACTGCAGTTCAGCCCCCCAGTATCCCATATGGTCTTCCAAGTCAGGAGCGATTCCTAAGCACATAGCCAGGAATAACTTCTGAGCATCACCGGGTGTGGCCCCAAAACCTTAAAAACAAAAAGACTGCTTTATAATATGGAAACAACTAACTGGAAGTTTAAGTAATATTATCTAGACTAGTCACTGCTTAAATATTAATTACTAAGATACTGCTCATTTATTAATTACTCAAAACTTTACAGTATCTCCTAATCATAAATGATTGAATAAACACTCTACTTGGAACTGATGGTATGAGTAAAATTTGGGAGATTATGTACTAAAAGAATTAAGATTGGGTTTCTATTTTAGAGGAACATAGAGTGAAATAAGGGAGAGATAATAGTAAATTTGCAGTTCAGCAAGGAAAAAGTCAATGGCTCCTCTGGGTCCATTATCAAATGGATGATGATGAAACATTAATCTTCATTTTTATTAAGAAAAGACTCTGGTTTATATGTCCTACTACTACCCCAAAAATAAATTGGCCAGATATTTGTCTTCTCAGTCAAAAAACTCACGAGAATTAAATCACTGCAGCAGTGTTTTAAGAGAAAGAGAAAGAATTGATTTTGTTTCAATATGTGTTTAATGCAAACAAATAACATTTTTGAGGAGATGGCATTGGCTTAAAATTATACTTGGCACTGGAGGCATAGCTACTGGTGTCAGAGTTTATAACATTTCATTTATTTAATTATTTTATTAAATCACCAGAAGAAACAGTTAAAAAGTTGTTGATTGTTGAGTTTCACTCATTGAGTTTCATTTATTTATTCATTTCAACACCCATCATTCACCAGTGCTCATTTCCTGATATCAATTTCTCCAGTTATCCCTCTCACCTTCTGTCCCCCTAACAGTGTCTATAGAAGACAATTCTCTTTTCTCTCTCTGAGTTTATAGTATTTTAGAGTGACATAAAAATTCATAATTACATCATAAGATGGTAAGCTTTATGGTGGAAGGTTTATTCTAGAATAGGAGGGCCAGAGAAAGGTAAAATACAACCTAGTTAAAAGTATTGAGGATTCTTTTTTTTTGTCCCCAGATTCACAATACAGACCCGACAAAGGTCTGGGTTGAGGTGTATATGGGGTGCTTTTACTGTACCTCCTCCTTCTATACAGTCAGTGTAAAGAACACAGCCTGTGATAAGAACTGGGAGGTCCTATTATTTCTTTTCTTTACTTTTTTTTATTTTTTCTTTAACTTCTTTTTTAAACACCCCTTTCACTAATACAATTTTCCCGCCACCAGTGTTCCAAAACTCCCTCCCTCCCAGCCCACCCCCACCTGTACTCCATACAGGCTTTTCAGTTCCCTCATTCTGAGGATTGTTACAAAAATGACTTATATTTTCCTTAAAACCCATAGATGTGTGAAACTATTCTGCATCTATCTCTCTCCCTCTGACTTATTTCACTCAGCATAATAGATTCCATGTACATCCATGTATATGAAAATTTCATGACTTCATC
>PVKC010001617.1:30000-49047 GCA_004027635.1 Crocidura indochinensis | reverse complement strand
CCCCCTAAAGGCTTAGGCATGCCCTGGCAATAGGGTACATCTTGAAGGGTTATATATGCCATGCTCATTATATTTTTCCTTCTGTAGAAAATAAGGAGTTATAGATTTGAATGTTACCAATATAAGTCACCTATTTTATTATTTTCTCTTAATCATACAATCTTAGACTTACTGAGTCTTAGGTAAGCCAAGTATGGGGGTTGAAATAGATTTTCTCACCATACATAAATATTTATAAATGCATGACATATTAGACACATGGATATGCTAATTTATATAACTGAATGATACTTTAAGGAAAATATTGGCTAATATTTAGAGCTAATTTTCTAAACAGCACTAAATTTACAATTAAAATGCTTCCAAATATATACATAAAAGGAAATTATAATCTTTATGTTACATCTTTCAAAAGTTTTAATATCATATAAAGTTACATATAGACTAGTACTAAAATTCAGAATGGCATACATTTGTTAAGATTTCAGTTGGATATATTTAGACATACGTATCATATATTTTTATACTTTCATATGTAAGCATGTAACACTTTCTCAGTATTATTTTATTTTTATTTTGTTTTTGTTTGGGGTCACAGCTTTCAGTATTTGGGATTTAATTCTGACTTTACTTAGGGATCTCTGTCAGTGCTGATCAAGGGATCATGCATAGTGTCAGAGATTAAACCAGTGTCAGCTACATGCAAGACTAACTAACTGAAAACTATCTTTAAGTAAATTTCCATTACTTATTGTTTTCTTTATTTGAGTCGGCATAAATTAAAAAGTTACTGAGTGAGTTTCAAGTTTATGTAGTAGTTTCAACATCAATCACTTCATGCATTTCCACTACTGCCCACTAGTGTCCCCACTTTCCCTCTGACCTGGTAGCTTTTTTCAGTAGGAAGCACCTTTTCTCTCCCCTACTCTCCTAGTGTTCCCTTCCTTAACATAGTCCCTCCGCCACTTTTCCAGTGGCAAGTTTCCTACTGAAGACCATGTTGCATTAAATTGTATGACTTTATCTTTTTATGGGTCAAGTAGTATTCCATTGTGTATGTACACTATAGTTCCTTCTTTTTGTGGTCATTTGGCTGTTTCCATGTTTTAGCTACTGCATATAGTGGTGTAATGAATGTAGGATTGCGGATGCTTTTCTGTATTGTGCTTCTGGCTTTGAGATATATTCCTAGGAGTATACTTGCTGGGTCAAATGTAAGCTTACTTGCTTGTTTGTTTTTTATTTCAATTTTTAGCTATTTTACTGAGTGCTAATATGTGTTTTTATACCCTTGTAAACGTTTTATTATCCTGGGGATATATGTTCCAAAATAAAATTTCTGTGTATTATGACATCACAATTCTGAATTTACTAAGAACCCTCCATATTGAATTCCATTAGGTATGACCAAGCAACATTCCTACCATGAGTGGAGGAGAGTTCCTTTATCAACAACTTAAAGAATGAATTTGTTCTAAGAAATCTGAGGAAACTTTATGGCAGTTAATTCCCATTTTTTAAAAAATATATGTTGTTAAGGGCACATCTACAGAATAATAAAAACTATGATCTTAATAACAAGTACTCTAATATATTACAATCTAGGTGGACTGCATATACATTTAGATATGCCTTATATAAAGTATTTTATGTGGCTAATATAAATTTGTAATTTATTGTGGATATTTTTCTAAGTCACATATTATTTATCCTTGTTTAAAATCAAAATACATTAGTCCTTTATTTAATATCTGCCAACTTATTTGCATATAAGTTGATATAATAGACAAGCTCCCATAGTTTACTGAATAATATATCATAGTTTAAATACACTATATTTTAACTTTCTGAGCTTCATATTTTCTATGAAAATAGAAAAAAAAGAAAAGAAAAGATAAGGCCTCCCAATGTTTACTACAGGATGTGTTCTTTACACTGACTGTATAGAAAGAGGAGGTACAGTAAATGCTCCCCATATATACCTCAAACCAGGCTCTTTGGCCTGTTCTGTATTGTGAATGGGGGGGAACAAAAAATATTTTCTAACTCTTATTTAAAAAACTATTCTCAGAGCTGAAAAATTAGCACAGGAGTTAGGTGCTTTCTTTGCATGCAGCCAATCTGGGTTCAATTCCTAGTATTCTACCAAGAGTGATTACTGAGTGCAGAATCATAAGTTACCCAGAAACATCACTGGGGGAGGCCCCAAAGCAAAAAACAAAATTTAAACATAGAAATAAAAACTATTCTATGCAATGTAGAAGCTATGAATTGATTTCAAATTTCCCAAGAGAATATTTAATTTAATGTTTCATAAGAATAATTTCAAATATATTGCATTAGGAATTATCTTCAGAAATAATAAGTGTCAATTTTAGTGAGGTGTTAGATAATTTTCCCAGGAAACTTGCTAATCTATATAATCAAACCAAATAATGAGCTGTAATATAGTGAACATGCTGTTTTGTTTGAAAGGTTTTCAAATGAAATTTTGTTCTCCATTTTATATTTAGTTAGAAAATTAGTAATAATTTAATAGAGTAAATTTAGTAAAGAAATGCCTCTGTGAATCATACATCTTTCACTTTAAAGTCAATAATTAAAATGGTACATATAAATAAAATGGTACATAATGGTGATATACATATATACATGTATAAATGATTATAAACACAAATGTACCATAGGAATAGACATCTATAAAAATGCTTTCAGGAAAGAATTTCCTAGAAGTAGCTGTATTTTACCAGGTAATACTGAGTGAATTTTCAGTAAAGCAGTAAACAAGAAAAGTATAAATTATTTCTTAGAGATTTAACAGGTTTACAGAGTAAAAATAGTTCAAATTAAGTAAATATTTTTTTTTTAATTTTCATAAAGAGAACTAGCTTTTTGGGTTTAAAAAATAAGTTTTAAGGGAAAATATTTTGTTCTCATCAACATGAAGCAATTTTCCTGTGTTAGACAAAGGAAATACCTTTGAGAAATGAAGTAATAGTGGTCAGTCACTTGATAACAGAAAGAATAAAACAGTGATCCCAGAAAATAATGAAACCAACATGGTGTGTCCTGGAATTGAACCAGTCAGTTACTGTGTAAAGAGAGATACAGAATGTGGTATGAAATGAATATGCAAACAGAGCCAAGTTGAAAAGATACATAAGATAAGATTACATAGAGTAGTGGGCCAAGGGAACAAGGATTTGGGCAAATTGCTTCAGAGGAGAGCATTTCCTAATGAGAAACCTCCAGAGAATTAAATGCTTCTCTTAAACAATTAAGTAAGAAAAATTATAACACAGAGACATGAGCACTTTAGAGAAGATCCCTCTAATCTAGGGAGTCTTGAATTTGAAACATCCATAATGCCCATAAAATAGTAAATTGAGTAATAGAACAGTTGTATAGCGTTTAGGGTGATTGACTTGTATATGGACTACTCAAGACCCCATATGGACTCCTTCATCCCTTATGGCCCACCAAACCTACTAGGTTTAATTCCAGTCAAAGAGTCATAAGTAATACTGAGCAACACTGGGTATGGTCAAAGCTTTCTGCTAAGGGAAATCAATTAATACAAAATGAAATATTGATCTCATGGACTACTACTCCCCTGTTATGAAGTATAATGCAGATACTAAAGAATGAAGGAATGAATGAGGGATGTATAAAGGAATGTAGGAAGTCAAATAGTGACTCATCCAAAAATATTTCCAATATTTAGCCACCTGGAACTTGAAACTAACAAAATTTAGAAAAAGATTCTTTGTAGATATAATTAAGAATCTTAAAATAATATATTCCAGATAGCATGTGTATGACTTAAATATTACTATGTGTCCTTGCTCCACATCTATATACAAATATTCTGTATATAACTTCAGAAAATTTTATTGAGATATCTATAAGTCTAGTTGAACAGCCTAGGTTTTCAGCAACCTTTGAATCTTAAATTTTCTAATTCTATGTTTTTTGGGCAATAATATAATTTAAGCATATTGCATAAGATAATCTATTTAGGCACCTCTCCTGCATGAAAGTAGATGTTCAGATACTTTCTATGAAGTTTACTAATTGGGAAAATATTCCTTCCTCAAAAAAAAATTCCTTCCTCATAGTGTTTTGGCTTTACCTTAAATAGTTTAAATAATACAACAATTAACCTGCATTTGTACATGGTGCATTAAACAAGCTATTCCTTTCAAAAAATAATTTTGCAAATACTAAAGATTCCATTTATGTAAGGCACATAGATTTGTAAGAGGGCAGAAAACTTTTCAGGCAACATAAATTTTCATTTTGTAATTGGGTAGTTTTCTTCATATTACAGCCTTATTAAACAATTTGATTGATTTTGGAAATTATTGTGAAGTGGTGGACATGTATACTACTGATACTTGATATATGAGAGAACAGTGGCATGAAGGAGTACATAGGTAACATGGTTTTCTTGTATAAGTGAAGTAGTATCTGTCTCCCATGAATTCTTTTTCCAAGAATGCATTTTAGCTGTAAATCACCTAATGCTTATACAACATATTGGATCTATAGGGCTATATTATCAAGATATATACATGATACAAATAACTTAATTTCAAATCATTTGAATTTTTCCAACTAAAGAAGCCAAGGAGGTTTCTACTGAACACCAGTCAAATCATATGCTGAAGTGTTACTTTTTAAGTGGATGCAGTTAATATATCTAACACAAAATAGTCTGAAATTTTGAGTTCTATCAGGCAACTCCATCTCTTTCTAAAAGGGCATAGTCTATGATACAGAGGCTTACTTCTTTGTCTTGGCCATTTTCAAGAGAATTAATACCCTATATTATTTCAGTTGCATGCAGTTTTTATATTAAATGTTTAAGACACTTAAGTTTTATTCTGACCACTTGTTATTATCATGCTTCCTTCAATATGAGTGAAAGGATAAGATGATAATGATGATTTAATATTCAATTATAATACACAGAGAAAATTTTGACTTATTTCTAAGTTAATAACTGAAAGAAAGGGGCTGGAGTGGTGGTGCAAATGTAAGGTGTCTGCCTTGCATGTGATAGCCTAAGGTCTGAGTAAGCCCTGAACTTCACTGGTTTGGTCCCAAAAAAACAAAACAAAACAACAACACAAAAGAAAGACATATAACATTTCTTTGATGTGAAATATAATTGTTTCTGGTGTTTTTGTGTTTAATAGAATAGACTAAAAAAACTATAAGAATGATAACCCTACCACTGCTCTGGCATAGACCTATTCAACAGAGACTTCCCTTTAACACCCAGAGGACTGACCAACAACAACAACAACAACCAGGACCTGCTTTCAGGACTGAACTCTCTGTATTACCCTCTAATTATGAGTGAAACTAAAGGATGCTCCGCTTCACCCTGACTTTGATGTAGGATATGGACATCTTCCAGGATCCTTAGCTACAGAAACCTGAAACCAACGACAATGACTATGCGAAAAATAAAATGTATTGACACTGCAGACAATGACTTGGGTTGGACAACCTAGTGTGCCTGGAGCCTAGAGCTGGTCTTATGCCAGAAAACTTCAGGGGTAAGGTCTCCTTATTTAGGCCAAGACTTTTCCTTTCCATGTCCCCTATATTTTGCTGGGCCTATGCAAACAATTGTCACACTAACACCGTCTTTGCTATGCTTCTTTGACTCATCCTTAATGAAATAATGTATTATGATCAATTGTGTCAACAATACTATAGCCCTTAATGTTAAAGGAGTTACATAAATTTTGTGGCTTTAGACTGCTTTGTGTGCTACTAAGAAATGTTGTAATGTACTACAAGCTGGGAACTTGAGGGACAAAGTAAATGTGCATGTGTTTTGTTTTATTTTTCTTAATTTTTTTGGCTGAAAATTCAAAATTAAGGTGTCAGCAAGGGAATTTCTTTTGAGAATTCTGTTTATGGGTGATTGCCTTCCCACTGTCCTTCACCTTGTCCTTTCTTTGCATCTTAGTCTTCAAAAAAAAAAGAACTCTGAAATAGGATTTACTTTTTCAAAATAATAGAACTACAGCAATAAAAATTAAAATTTGGTTCATTATCTTATTTTTAAATAAAAGAATACCTGTTATTAACTTTGGTTGATCAATCTATTTAATATTAATATTAGAGAAATTCTCACACAAGTCTATGATTGAGCACTAAACCACATGTATTCTAAGACATGAAGTATTGATTTCAAAGTACTATACTGCTGAAGATGATTTAAGAGGTTCAACTTGACCTTTATTGGGGGCAGCATATTCGTCAGCACTCAAGGTTACTTCTAGCTCTGTGCTCAGAAATCACACTTTTCAGGCTCAGGGATCCATATGGAATGCCAGGGTTAAGACCCAGGTTGACTGCATTCAAGGCAAAAGCCCTACCTGCTGTGCTACCATTCTGGCTCCTCAACTTTACCCTTTTGACCTTAGTGGACCTATGTGCATTGTGTAATAGAGCCAAATAGGGTTTCTGTAGAATGCCAGAAATACATTTTAAATCTAAATGTAAGAACTAGAGCCCAAATGATTCAAATCCTCATTACTATATATTTATTTCTTAACTATAGAGAACCCATAAAGGAGTTTGGTACTCAAATTATTTTATAATTTAGTTTAATATTCAAATATGTTATACATGCCTCTGAACTTCTTATCCCTCTTGTACAGAGCTAAAGGTTTGTAAAATTAGGAAATTCATTCATGTTTTATTTTCATGGTAGATTCACTTTCAAAACTTATACTTCACCCCTTAATCCTAACCTTTATCCCTTAACCTTCAATATTACTTAACCTTCATTCAATATTTTGTGTAGAATTTAGGGTTTTGAACTGAATATTCATTTACTTTTCATCCTTTTGACCCAATTCGGGGTCCATTCTTGAAAGCTAGAGTTGTTTTGTTATACTTGTAGGAGATTTCTATCTGTCATTTAGAAACCCAATGCCCCAGAGATATCCTGATTAACTTGTCATTGCTACAGTTTCTTATAAGGAATAAATTTTGATTAACTCTGGCATCACTAATGCTTATGATAACCACGATGATGTAGCATAGTCAAATAGTCTGGACCACAGAAGAACATTATATTCTTTATTAAGGTGATGGAGGTTATTTCAGTAGCAAAATAACCCTTACTCTGAAAAGGAAGACCACTTCGGTATTTTTTTGAGATTCTTTTGTTATTTTATCTGATATATTTCTAGACCTTTTTTGGATATGAACGCCAGGGGGATGAGCTATTTTAACTACTAGAGTGATTGTAAGGATGACAGTCAAGTTTTTGTAGAAGTTAAGAAGAATGGATCTGTAGGAAAGCTATAATATGTGCTTGACTTAACAGAAAGAGCACATATAAGTACTGTTTGTTCAAATGAATAAGACATTCATGAAGAGAAGCATTATGTATAAAAAAAGAACTTTCCTGGGTATTTGGCATTACTTAACAACTCACAACTTTGAACACTGGCTAAAAATTAAGCTTGCTTTAATTAATTAATTTAATCAATATTCTTTACTTGTTAATTATTTAGTAAATATATTTGTACAGCAAAACTCTAAAATCTATAGAATGACTTAAATAATAATTTATGATTTCCAACATAAGCTAAATTTGAGCGAATTTTTAAATTACCAGAAAAGTGACTATGTACAGAGAAACACCATGAATAAAGTAAATGCTCTAAAAACTATCCATTGACTACTGTTGCGAATATTGTAGGTTCTTAACCCATTACAAAACTTAATTTGGATATGGGTTTCACATCAGCTTTCGAACTTCTGAGCTCCATTTTTTATCTCTGTAATTAACTGTTACTTATTCTATTCAAATTAGAGTCTCCCAATTCCTGAGGGTGAAAGGGAGCTATTCAATGATTGAATGAAGGCCAATTGTTCTAACTTCCTCTGCATTTCATTTTTCCCCAAATTGTTCTTTCACTTAACTATCAATATTCCCTCTTCACAATTGACTGATGACATATTTCAAGAAGAAAAAAAATCTATCACTTAAGTGAATGACAGAGATCAGGTATCATTTAGATTAACATGTGCTTTCTGCAATCAGCAAAACTATTTATAGCAAAAGATAATATACTGACAACTTATGAGCCATTTGACACTTAATCAGTAGCAAAATTATACTTTTTCTCTTTTCAAATTTTAAACCTATATATTCCTCAGTTTCTTTCAAGTGTACTACATAAATGATGGATAAATTAATTTCCTTCAGCCTACAAACAAATAAGTATCATAGTTGAAAAATCATCATTATTCCATTTTTGGCTATATACTTTAGAAAAGTATAGTTTTACCTTAATTGTTTCTCCTTATTATTCTTCCTAAAGTATAGAAAGAATATTTTGAAGTTTTGTTCTATGTCTTTAGCATTTTCAGCATGTTATAGAACACAGGTACTTTTACTTTACTTATATTTTAAAAAGAAATATAGTTGGGGAAAATTGAATATAGAAGTGTATTGTGTTCTCTCAATGTAATATTTTTATTCTAAAACACAATATTCCTTTTCATTTATAAAGTCAAAATAGTTCAGTGTGAAATTCCCTTAATCATGCTTTCTATATTAATATTCTAATTCAGACGCAATTACTCTAGAAAATAAATGAATAGCTCACTTTTATGATCAGAGGTTCCAATACTCAATTTTTCCTTCATCTATTAAATATTTTACAAGGTATTTTATCAAATATAATAGTAAGGCATCACTGAAAATGCAATGTTTCTAAATATATGTTAGACAAAATGAAATAAAGCATTGATATTCATGCCTGTACTGAGAAATGTATCAACAATAAAATGAAACAAAGTAGTGAACAGCTCCATATGCCATAGTATAATTTAACATTGTTATTTTCAATATGAATTTTTGGTTTTCATCTTGTTGCTGCTAATTTATGAACTATATTTAAAAAAACTATCAACTCACTATTTAATTCCCTCTTCTACTTATCCAAGTCTATTCAAACTTCTCGGCCAAGATTTTAATTGATTTTTGTAGTAGCCAGTTGTTAATAGGATAATTTGTCAATATAATAATAAAACAATTTTCTCAGTGACTCTAGTTGCTCAGTTCATCAGATAACAAAGTTGAGTTTTGTTTCATTAATTGAATGCAGGTGTAGGATTTGTTGGATGAAAACTAGAAATCCCTTGGAGACTGTAGAAATCTAGGTCAGAGATCACAGAAAGATCAGTTAAGCATGATAGGCAAACACTGACCTGGACAGGTGTCTCAACTTTGCTTCTCTGTGTCACTTCCTGTTCACTTTCTTAAACACTGCTCTGTTTCGCATGAGTGTGGAGGTCAACATGTGTGCTTCAGGGTCTGTACTGAATTAGGAGATAGGCTGAATTCTTAGACTCACAAACATATGATCTTGAATTCTCAGTCTTCTTAGAGAAAAATTGTTTCATTGTCTATATAAAGGTCTCAAATACTTTTTGGGATTTTATGGTCAGAAATTACAATGCATGACTATCAAAAATTTAATATTATTTTCTCTTTTTTGAAAAATAATGTAAATTGAAATATAAAGCATTCATTCATATCCAAAGGGAACATACATTGATGTGAAAAAGAAATGATGTTAGTTGAAATATTCTGTCTTTATAATCATCCACTCATTTCCTAATATTTTTTTAACATTTTCTAGTTAATGCACAGAATTAATATCCTATATTTTTTTTTCTTTTCTGACATTTTTTTGTTTTGTTTTTCTCTTTCTATTCCTATTATTAAAGAATGCAAACTGGATAAATTTATAGTAGAAGAAACTAAGAAAAACACTAATATAAGGGCTTATGCTGGATACCTTACATAAGGAGATGCAGACAATATATATATATATTATGATTTTACTTATCAGTGAATAAAAAACATAGAAAAACACATATCACACAACATTTTTATCTTGGTAAGAAATTTTTACTTTTTTTATAAATTGAAGATTTTTAGGTAGAAAATTTTAGTCACAATCAGGTAAAAGAACAAATGGCATAAGAAAGAAAAAACAAATTAATAGTTTTTTGAAATGCATGTGCCAGGTTGGAGAAAAATATGAAAGAGTGATGTAAACGCTATTAAAATATTCAAACAAATTTTGTGCTGTGATAATTAGTTATGCAAAACATTAGGCATATTTATGCAAAATTTATTCTACTTTGATACTATTCCATACATTTAGAAAAGTCTATTTTTTATATTTCCTATATTATAGAGATTCCAATATATAATTTTTCATTCTTTAACATACCTGAAATTGAGATAGGCATATATATATATATATTTTAATCATTCTTATCAGAATTACTAGCAGAATTTTCTCTTTGAATCAATGGAAATTATCATATACCAATACGATTAATTTTCAACTAAAATATTGGCATGCTTAATTTGAGGAAACGTGATACAAAACAGCACTCCTAAAACAGTACAATAGTCATTCTCAGTGAACAGCTTATGTTATAGCTGATATTGTGGCTAGACTTCTGAATATTTCCCTGCCTTCTGAAGTGAGTGGAAGCTTTACTAAATAGCATTGGCCAGAAACTGACATTAAAATAGGAATAATGTGGTATTACTTTGATATACATGCATGGAACAGCACCAGGTTTCCAAATGACTAATGAAACACAGACCTCACTCCCAAATTGTTATTTAATTATATATATATATATATATATATTTTTTTTTTTTTTTGCAAAAGTGTTTTAGAGACTTAAAAAAAAAGTTCAGAATTAGTGTAATTTAACAGCCTTCGATTAAGGGAACTGTCCCATCTCTATTTCTCTTTTCTTTGATGAAGTCCTGATTTTCAGAATGTTATGACCTAAAACCCTTTTTCCACTTTGAATATTATGTCCAAGCACATCAAGAGATTTTTAATAACTTCTGTGGGGGGAGCAAGAATACAAGCCTATTTTTTTGAAAGTGTGAAGGCTTATACTTTTTAACTTAATGAAATATTTGACTAGGTTGAATAGAAGAGAATGTTCAATCTAAGTATAGAAACTTCAGGAATGAGAATTAATTTATTCCCCATTTTTACTGAGATACATGTATTTACTATTCTCCTATATCATTTCATGCCTAAGTTGTTCTAATACCACACCTACTACCAACATGCCTGCTTCCCTCACCAATGCCCATGAAATTTTATGCTCCCACTTTACTTAGTAAGTTGATCTATCCATATAACTAGCATAGTAGATCAATTATACAGTTTTGTTGCCTTTGGACATTTGTCTCTTTTTCTATTTTGATTTTCCTTTATATTCTATATATGAGAGCAATATTTCTGTATCTGTTATTTGCCTTTTGACTAACTTTACTCAGTTTGATACAAGTTCCATTCACATAGCAGAAAATTACATGATTTTAATGTTTTTGAGAGCTGCGTAATTTTCCATTATATGTATGTTTATATATGTCAATACTCACATATATCTATATATAGAGAGAACAGTTTATTTATATAGTCATATGATATTTGATTGGCACTTGGATTATTTCTAGAACTTGACTATTCTGGTTATTGCCACAATAAACATAGGGCACAAATAAAGACGATCTCTGGGGCCTGGGAGATAACATGGAGGTAAGGCGTTTGCCTTTTATGTAGAAGGTTATTGGTTCGAATCCCGACATCCCATATGGTCCCCAGAGCGTGCCAGGAACGATTTCTGAGCATGGCATTAGGAGTAACCCGTGAGCACTGCCGGTGTGACTCAAAAAACAAAACTAAACAAAACAACAGCAAAAAAAAGACGACCTCTATCCTAAATTGTGTAGAGTAAAACACATAGAATTATCATAGTATTGAAGCTAAAAGAATCTACACTTATCCCATGCCACTGACTAAACAAACTGAAGCAAAAATGAACAAATGTGACCACATCATATTAAAAAGCTTTTATAAGGGCCGGGCCTGTGGTGCAAGTGGTAAGACGTATGCCTTGCTACCCCTAACCTAGGATGGACCGCGGTTCAATTCCCCGGTATCCCATATGGTCCCCCAATTTCCGAGCATATAACCAGGAATAATCCCTAAGCGTCACAAGGTGTGGCCCCAAAAGCAAATAAATAAATAAATAAATACATAAAAATAGAAAGCTTTTATACCATAAATAAATTATAGAATTAGAAAACATTCAAGACACCGGGGGAAAAATATTTTCTACTACCCATTTTAAAAAGAGTTAAAATCTAATTATATGAAACAGTCACAAAGCTTAATAACAACAAAACTACCTATTAATAATGGAGAAAAGAGGAGCCAAAGAGTTGGTACAGTATTTTGGGTACTTTTGTTGTACAAAGCAAACGTGAGTTCAACCCCAGTATCCTATATGGTTCCCTGAATCTGCCATGAGTGATTCAGTTTTAAGTACAGAGACAAAACTCCTCAGCACCTCTGGATGTGAAACGACAACGAAAAAAAAAATGAAGAGAAGATGAATAGAGAAATGCTTGTCATAAAAAGGACATAAATAAAAAGTATATATATATTTTAAAATGTGTTTTTCATTACTTAATATTAAGGAAATAAATATCAAAGCACTAAGAAAAGGGCCCAGAGCTACAGCACAGCGGTAGGGTGTTTGTCTTGCAAATGGCCAACCATGGATGGACTCTTAGATTCCTGATATCCTATATAATCCTCTGAGTCTGCCAGGTGAGATTTCTGAATAATCACTGATTGCTGATTGCTGTCAAGTATGACCCCAAATCCAAAAACAAACAAAAACCTCAAAGAATATATCTCTAACACTAGTGATATTAGCACCAAAAGCAAAATAATCAGTGCTGGTATGGTTGTGGGGCAAAAGAAACTTACATCAATTTTTGGTGAAAGTGTTTCTTGAATATACATTTTGGGAAAACAATATGTACACTTCTAAAAAACTAAGAAATGATTTTCTATTACCCAGCAATTCTTCTTCAGGTTATATGGCAGTGGCCTCAGAGGACTATTTTTAAAATGAATTTTTAAGTACCTATCCAATTTAAAATTCCTACTAGAAAGTGTAATAAGTAAAGTCCATGTCTTTATGCCAATGACAACAAAAGGTATATGAATTCTCAATAACCACTGCTATAGTCATATGGAGGCAATACAGAATGAGGTAAAAAGAGACATCAATTTTATATGCTCTTGATTTTTTTAGAGTAAGATGATACTTTACAGTGGTATCACGATAAAAATGATATTGGGTGTGATATTGAAGATGAATGATTAAAATTTCTAATTTTTCAAAGTCTCTCAGATCGGCTACATTGAATAAAAAAGAATGAAGTGGGTATCATTTCTACTGAAGAAGCAGGAACTCTTGAGGCATTCATATATTTCATTTCACATTTATACAGATCAAGTCACAGATAGTTAAGTATGCCCTAACATTCTAGAATTATCGAGATGAAAGTGCTAAAACAAATGGAAAATTTATTTTTGCTACAGTGATCACTGCTTGCAGAACAATGTCTTCTATCAAATCAATCTCCTTAAATGCATTTTTTTACATTTCTAGGAATCTTTGTTCATATTTACAAGATATGTATTATTTCTTATTATAATTTACTATGATAGCATGGAAAACAGGAATAGATCTTTCTAAATGATATATTCATGGTTAATTCCTTCCATCTATTAAAAGAATTAAAATCCACCTCTTAAACTGAGAGTATTATTCTATTATTTCATTTTAGAAGGAAGTAAATTTTTACTTATTTAAATATAAATTTTTAATAGTTTTTACACAGAAACACATATGTTCTGAAGCATTTAGAACTCTTTTCTTCAGTTTTATGAGTCATAGTTGACATATGGCATTGTATTATTTTATCTTATGCATTTTCATGGTAATGCCATTCTGTTGTAACTTAAGAAAGTCTCTCAATTCTTGCAGGGGTTAGGTGATTAAACTCTCTTAACCTTTTATTATGTGGTAAATGTTCTCTTTGAATTTTGCATTGCTAGAAAAAATGAATTTTAGTTGATTGTTTTATTTTCTTTGTTTTATCATTCTTATTGTTTTGCCGCCTTTTTTTAGACATGCAACTATCTTCTAGCTTTTAAAGTTTCAGCTAAATTTTCTGCTACATTCTGATAGGGTTTCTGTTATATGAGACAAATTGTCCTTTTTTTCTTAATGCTTTTATAATCCTCCCCCACCAACGTTAAAATGTTTCATTTTCGAGACTCCTATGGAGTCCGGACTCTGTTCTAAATATTAAATCAATAAGTAGGTACAAAGAAAATTTGTTCTCTGTCACTGTCCTAACCCAGCATTTAATGTGTAGCACTGAGCCTGAAATGGTTAAAACAATCAACTCAATAAAAACCATAGGGATGAGACCCCAGAAACATTTAATTCCACCCAAACAGTGACAGAAGCCAAAATTTTCCATAAATTCTGAGCCCCAGGTTGATTATTCTCCTAGGACTATTCTTGCCTTCACCCCATTCATAGCTACAAGTAACTGTTCTAGACCAGCAAGAAAGTTAGTGGACTTATGAGTAACAAATTTCAGGGAGCTGTAGAATCAATTACCTCCACTAATGAAAGAAGTCCTATAGTAGCTAGTTAGCCACTGAAGCCTGATCACTCAGACAAGGAAGCTATAAAAATAGTGGGGGAAATATGTCAATTGGAGATTAAAAAAACAACAACAAACAGGGCGATACTACATTGTATCAGAAGTTTTAAATATTTCTAGACATTAGAACAATTTTATTGTGAATTACAAGTATAAAAATATATGGACATAGAATTAGTAAATGATATTCTGATGGGGGAAAACAAAATAACTCATTCTAAGAATTAAAGAAACTAAATTATATAGTAGTAAAATAGATGAAGGTGAAAATTGAATCAGTGACTTCAATGAAATAACCATCACCATAAATAAATATGAATCAAAAGAGAAGACAAATGAGTAAAGAAAGCCAGATAGAGTATGAGAGATATTGACAAGGAATGTGCAAGGAATAACTTTAGAATCATAGGAATACAAGTAGGGGGCATAGAATAAGGGGTAAATGGGCATCTTGAAAAATAATAGATAACTTCCACAAATAGAAGAGAGAGATTAGATCACTGATGCAATAGGCTCAAAGACTGCTAATCAAAGAAAATCCAAACACAACAATAATAACAACAAAACATATTGGTATAAAGTGGCCAAAGCATAAGACAGATTTCTTAGCTTATTGACATCATCTCTACAATTTGTGTTTCTCACCATCTGACAGCATCATTAATAGCGTTCCACTTTGTTGAAAGGTGCCAAACTAAATATGCAACTTTGATAACTGACCATTTCTTTTGGTACAATTTTTTTTATGGGATATCCATCTGTGAGCCAGTGGTGGTACACAAAGTATTCAACATTTTAAAGCAAGGAAATAAGCGAAATCTAGTACATAAGGGAAAATATAATTTATACATCTGTAATAATTCTTTAAAAGAAGAGAATGAATAATATATATAAATTTCTTAATAAGCTTTCCAATCAGGAATTCTCTAGCCTTCAAAATTAACATTTTGAATTAAGGGAGGTTAAGATTAATTTCAGACCAACTGCAGCTGAATCCATTTTGTGCAACCAATACAGTTCATCATGAAAACTGAATAGTCTCATATGAAATCAAAGAGAAAACTACATAAGCAACCACATTCTCATGTGTCAACAAATTCTTACATATCAGAAATTGTTTCACAGATAAATGGCTTAAACTCTTTCATAAAAAAGCACAGAATTATTGATATATTAGAAAACAAAGTAGCATCAGTTAAATAAAAACACTTTATTTCATAAATAATTACAAGGTCAGAAGGAAAGGGAAACAAAAGGAACATAATAATAGAGGCTAATAGGGGACGGAGAGATAGCACAGCGATGTTTGCCATGCAAGCAGCCAATCCAGGACCTAAGGAGGTTGGTTCGAATACCGGCATCCCATATGGTCCCCCGTGCCTGCCAGAAGCTATTTCTGAGCAGATAGTCAGTAGCAGATAACCCTGAGAGCTGCCGGGTGTGGCCCCAAAACAAAACAAAACAAATAAACAACAAAAAAAACAAATAGAAGCTAATAATAATCTAAGAGATAAAGAATGAATATATTTTTACCACAATAAATAGATGGAAACTTAAGAAAATAATATAAAAAAGGGACATAAATTACATACCAGTAAAGGGGTTAATAAGTTAAGAGAGCATAAATCTTATCAATATATATGCACCAAATATGGATCAAAGTTTATAAAGCAACTTATAATAGACTTCAACAAATTCACAAAAGAATAAAGATAAAAGCTATTAGATAAAAAGCTATTAGATAAAAAGCTATTAGATATTAGAATATGGAAAAGCAGTACAAAGAGATTGCTTATAGCAATAGCAATATAGGTTTGTCTGAGAAAATAATAAACAGCTCAAATAAATGAACTAAACTCACAACTTGAGAAACAAGACAAAGAGCAAGTAAATCCCAAAGTATGGAATAGAGTAATAATAAAAATTTAATAGAAATCAACAAGTTTTGTTCAAAGATTGAATATGATTGGCAAACCTTTAATTGGACACTGAGAGGAAAAAATTTTAAAAATCACGATTATTTGGAACAAAATAATGCATGATTTATGAAAGATCAAAAGTGATGGGTACTATGAAAACTTATCTGACACTTAGAAAACAAACACCCTGAAAAAGATATAATTTTAGACTCATACAACCTCAAAAGATTGAGAGAGAAAGAAAGAAGGGGAAATTCTAAATAAACAAATCATAAATAGGGAAATTAAATAAATAATTAAAATTTCCCTAGAAAAAAGTGTATCATAGATTAAAGAGTGGACTCACTCATGAATTAGACAAAAAAAATTCAAAGTAGACCTTCATATCAGACCCCAATCTATAAGATATATATATATATATATATATATATACATATTTTATAGGCAAAACGGTAGGCAAAACAATCTATGCCATAAAGACTAAAGGCATCTTTAAGGAGGAAACTCTATTCTCCAAACAAGTAGAAGCAGAGATAAATAATAGGACTACATTAAACGAAAAGCTTCTGGACCTCAAAGGAAACAGTGACTTGGATACTAAGGCCACCTACAGAATGGGAAAAATTTATTCACCCAATACCTATCAGGTAAGGGACTAATATCTAAAGTATACAAAGATACTGACAGAAATTAAAAAAAAATAAAAATCTAATCCCATCAAAAATGGGAGAAGAAATGAACAGATCTTTCCTTAAAAAAAATAGAGATGGCCAAAAGACACATCAAAAAATGTTCCACATCACTAATCATCAGGAAGATGCAAATTAAAACAAGATACCTCATGCAACAAATACTGCTAAACTTAACAAAGAATTAGAACAACCAGTGTGACATGGATGCAGAGATAAAGGAACTCTCATTCATGGCTGGGGAAATGTTGTCTAGTTCATCCTTTCTGTAAAATAATATAAATATTCCTCATAAAATCTGGAAATTCAGTTTCCATATGATCCAGCAATACCACGACTATAAATATACCCTAGGAGCACAAATATATATATATATATATATATATATATATATATATATATATATGTTCTCTGTGTTCCTATGTGCATTGCAGCCCTATTTACAATAGCCTGAATCTAGAAGCAACCCAGGTGCCCAACAACAGATGAGTGCCTAAAGAAACAGTGGAACATCTATACAGTGGAATACTATTCAGCTGTTAGGAAAAATGAAGTCATTAAATTTTCCTATACATGAATGGGCATGGAGACTATTATGAGTGAAATGAGTCAGGTGGAGAGAGATAGACACAGAATAGTTTCACTCATCTTTTGTATTTATATAGATTTACCAGTTAAATATAGCATACACCTCCATAAGATTGATAAATAATGCCTAATTTGATTTTGCAGCAAGATTTTTTTTTTTTACTTTGGAGGAGCGCCTTCCATGTGCACTCAGGTGACTCAGAAGCAGGAAAGGTGTTGTAGTGGACATGTGGAGGATAGAATGGAGAAAATGTGTGCGTACTTTGACCCTTGGTGCTCAGGACCATATGGATCACTTTAGTGGTACTTGAGGGCCTTCAATACTGTATTGGTGATGTGCTGGACACCCAGGTTGTGAGGAATTGGGCATAGTATGCACTCGACCATTCTGCTATTTATTGGCTCCTGTAACAGTATTTAGCTGAAATGACTGCACATACAGCTCTTCATTATCAGGTTACCTTTGCAGCATTTCTCAGGCAATGAGAAAACTTTCATAGGTTATGTTTATCTATTTTTTTCTTCTAATATAAGTTAGACCAACATAGACTTAATGGTGAATTGTGATGTTTTGAATTTCTTATTTTTATTTGTTTGTTTTGGGTCACACCCGGCAGCTCTCAGGGGTTACTCCTGGCTGTCTCTACACTCAGAAATTACTCCTGGCGGGCTCAGGGAACCATATGGGATGCCGGGATTCGAACCAACGACCCTCTGCATGCAAGGCAAATGCTTTACCTTCATGCTATCTCTCAGGCCCCAATGTTTTGAATTTCAAATAATAGAAAAGTACTTACAAAAGTCTTCTTATTTGATAACAATATGTTTGTAAATTAATTTGTAAATAAAATTGATCTTATCAATTATTTTTCAAAAATGTTTTAACATCTTCACTTCCTAAGTAACATAATTGTTTTTATATCACAAAAAGTGATATAAATAAAAAATTATGATTACATTAAAGAAAAGCCATTAAGTGACTATACCTAAGGCATACAATAATGTTTGAGATAACTTTGCCAATTAAATAATTTTTAAAATTATTTTGAATCGTATGCCAAAGTACACAAAATATTAAATCACAAATAAATCTTTAAACAAAGTTACTACATTTTAAATATGGAAGACATTAAAAAGTTTAAAATACAAGCTTGCCCTAATATAATTACATAAACAGAGTATATTTTAAAATTACATGCAATTTTAAATTATTTCAGATTAT
>PVKC010001617.1:0-25000 GCA_004027635.1 Crocidura indochinensis | reverse complement strand
TATATTTTTATTGCATATTCTTGAAAATGTAAAACTGTAAAAACTCAAAAATATCTTGCAGTTGTTAAAACTGCATAAAAGATTTATCGATGCAGGTACATATGGGAACTTTTAGTATTATTATATTATCCGGCATTTGCTATATTCAGAATATATATATACATACATATTAATGTGTACCTGTATATATCAAACCATACATAGTTTACAAACCTCACAGAAACTAAGGCAAATGATTGTTTTATTCGTCACACAATCTATATAATAGCAAAATTAATTAGCATAATTATAAAATAAGAAGATATATGAGCACCAAAAATAAGTATAGAAATAATAAATACCAGAAATTATGGTGCTAATTTATTGTTTAAACCTTACTTGAATTTATTATTTCATCTTCATTAGCAATGAGACCAAACTTCTAATCAAGTTGAAATATAAAAATACCAAACAAAAGCAATTTATCCTATACTTCCACCGAAATTTATATTTTTAAAGACATAATTAAAGTTTAGTAAAATATCTACCTGAGGGGCCTGGGAGATAGCATGGAGGTAAGGCGTTTGCCTTTCATGCAAAAGGTCATCGGTTCGAATCCCGGTGCCCCATATGGTCCCCCGTGCCTGCCAGGAGCAATTTCTGAGCATGGAGCCAGGAGTAATCTCTGAGCACTGCAGGGTGTGACCCAAAAACCAAAAAAAAGAAAAAATCTACTTGATATTTAATAACTATATATTGTACTGTTATCTCAATAAATGTTGTTTTTTTTATTTAGAGTGTCACCCAGATGTTCTCAGAGCTAACCCTCAACTGTAGTCTGAAAGATTTACATTGTATTCCATCTGAAAGGCCACAAATTTAATATTTTAAATAAAAAAGTGGTATATATTTTTGTAATTTTACCCTTCTATTTATGATTATATCAGACTACTTATGTATCAACCTATTCGCATAGACAAGTAAAGAGACATAAACATTTTCTGGAGTTAACCCAGAAAGTACTCATGTGTAGGTAGTGAAAATGACATATTTATTGACTTATTGCTTTATTTTTATCATATAAATAGTAATAAAAATCATTGGCTATAATTTTACTACATTATTCTTCAGTGCAATTAGTAAAGTCCATTACCTCACAAAGGCAAGCAAGTGCTCTAAGGTTGAGTCATATCACTGACCATTGCAAATCCTTTTTAAATGTAATAAATATATTATATGTAAAGGGCCGGAGAGATAGCATGGAGGTAAGGCATTTGCCTTCATACAGAAGGATGATAACTCAAATCTCTGCATCCCATATGGTCCCCCAAGCCTGCCAGGGGCAATCTCTGAGCATGGATCCAGGAGTAATCCCTGAGCACTGCCAGGTGTGACCCAAAAACTAAAAAAAAATAAAAAATGCACACATATATATATATAATATGCAAAATTATAAAAAGTATTACTCTATGATTTAAAAGTAAAATAATTATATTTATCAATTTAGTTGTACACTATCTTTAGTTTAATAACAAAATATATGTAAGGTTATTTATATTTAATATTTTTATAATAGTTATGCTAGATAATAGAATAAAGTACCTATCTTTGTCTAGTAGTTTTTTTTCATATAATAAAACTAAGCGACTATCAATAATGTTTTGTAATGCATAGTAGGTGATAATAATGTAATATTTGGTTTTATAAAGAAAGAGTACATTCTTTTTTTCTTTGTGGTTTTTGGTTTTTGGGGCCATACCTGTTTGATGCTCAGGGGTTACTCCTGGCTAAGTGCTCAGAAATTGCCCCTGCCTTGGGGGGGAATTTTTGGGATGCTGGGGTAATCCAATCACGGTCCTTCCTTGGCTAGCACATGCAAGGCAGACACCTTACCTCTAGTGCCACCTCGCCAGCCCAGAGAAAGAGTACATTCTTATGTCTTATGTCTGAACATATTAAAAACAAGATAGACATGCAATATTACATGATTACTTTGAAATATCAACTTATTTAAATAAATCATTAAATGTGTTCAATACCATTTGTATTTATATAATTACTAGGAAAAATAGAATTATGAAGAAAACTGTCATCTTTAAAAATAGCTAAGTGTGGGGCCGGAGTAGTAGCACAGCAGTAGGGTATTTTCTTTGCATGCGGCTGACTCAGGACAGATGCAGATTCGATCTCTGGCATCCCATATGGTCCCCCAAGCCAGGAGCGATTTCTGAGCACAGATCCAGGAGTAACTCTTGAGCACTTCCAGATGCGACTAAAAAAAAATCTGTGTTCATGAATTATTAGTTGAAACACAATCATTATATATGAGAGTTCTAAATAATTTTGAAAAACATTTCTGGAAACTTAAGTGAGGCACTAATGGTAGGAAACTTAAAAAATTTTCTATGTTATTCAGAAATAATGACTTGTAAAAAAGTAGAGGATATTTATTTTAGATAAAGGTTGACTTTTTTCCTTGGTTTCTTCATTTCATTGATAATATAATGTGTAAGTATAGTTTAAATTCAGTTAAAAATAAAGATAAAGAACAAAGACAATTATTTGAAAAATCTTAGACTGTCCAGTTGGCACAAAACAGTTAACTTAAGTAATAGTTCTAAAACAGTGGCAGAGAGTAAGACCTAAGTGTTTGGCTAGATAGCTTCGTATTAAAACCTCAAAAACATCAAAAGGCCAACAATCTGAGTCAAAAAAGGGGCCTTTGATGCAATTAAGGATGTGGTCCATAGATCCTCTGAATCAAAACACAGGACCTTTGGAAAGCTCAGAGATAGAGATGCTAAATTATTTTCGTAGAAGCCAAAGAGAGAGAAACTTTTCTCAAAAGGATTTATGGATAGGGATTTTGTCCGTAGGATCAACTCCTGCAAAATTCAAAGTCTAGAATGTTTGTGAGAAACTGATATTAACACAAATATTGGTAGCTTGAATGTAAAAGGACAGTGAGAGGACTCCGTGAAAAAGGGAAGATAGATTGCAAAATGTACTTAGCAACAATAAACTGGTTATAGAGTAAAAAAACAACAATCCGGTATCTGAGTGATCTTGGTAGACACAACCAAATAACCTTAGTCTTTAGAAGAGAAAGTAGTTTGCTGATGCAGAAAGTTGGACAGATTTATGGCTTAAAGAGGGATTGAACCCAAGTCTGTTGAGGTCACTGATAGTCAACGAGAGATCTCACTCCTACATCAAAAGGAACTTATTCAAGAGAAAAATGATTAGCATAGAAGACTTTTTTTAGTGTCTTGTAGGAATAAAAAGTAATAGAATCTTGATTTTAAAGTTGTGAAAAACAAGTCTTGAGAAAAGATTAGCAATTATATGCACACACCTGAATCTTTTCCAGGTTAGGAAATAATCCTAGATTTGGTTTACCCAGTCACAACAAGAGTGCCAACAGAACTTCCACTTTTAAAGTCACCTAGAATTTAGTATCAGATTTAAAGATTAGCCTGGTATCCCCAATTGTCAGGAAAAGTGGGGAATTGTAATCATACCCTTAGAAAAATACTCAAAGTATTATTATATAGTATATATTATATAGTTATATATATAACTATATACTATATAGTATAAAAATTCTAAAAAGTTTTACTTAAAAAAGAAACCTCTTCTGTCATAGTTCTCTTGCCTATAAACACTTCCTAAAACAAAACATTTCTGAAGACTAAATTTTGACTTATGCTTGAGCTTCTATTTGGTAGATTCTACTCTCCAGACAGTTTTTTAAACCATTGAATGTATTATAGTTGCAATAGATAATTTAGGGACTCAAATTTTATTTTGCTTAACCCAAAATAAGAGTTAACTTCTATAAAACTCATTCTGGTGTCTGTATCTTAATAAAACCTTTAAAATCAGCAAAACAATATCAATAAATAAATAGTACTTCTGTTAAAATGCTTGCCTTGTATATGGCCAAGAAAGTTCTCATTCTAGGCTCCTTCTATGGTCCCTATAACCCTATCAGAAATGATCCTTGATCAGAGTGGGGAGTAATCTCTCAGAATTTATTGAAATGCTACAGAAACAAAATAAAATTATAAAATATGGGAAGTGGGTTCACTTGAAATGAACTACTTCCTCAGAAGAAGGAAAAGACACACCAAATTAACATGAGCAATTACAGTACTGTAGAAATTAATGGTACAAAATTGAGCATAGAGTTCATTTCAGTTTTTTCAAGATAAAATCATTATCTATCTTAAGCCATGACAGAACTACTTCTGTAAATGTAAGTACTTCTTGAAAAGAAGGCAAACAGAAATAGAAACTAACATTCTCTTTCATAGAAAATATATGATATTTTTAAGAAAAGAATAAATATTTTTCCTTAGTCACTATTTTCTTCTTTTCCAAAGCACCTTGACCTCCCTGGGCCAGGAAAATCAACTGTTCTTCTCAAGTGTCTAATAATTTTAAATTTGTAATAAAACTGATTTATTTTTCATCGATCAGATTAATACTGGAATTTCGCTCCTTTATATAGAAAATTGATGGAGTCAGAGCAGTGGTGCAAGCAATGGACATTTTTCTTGCAAGTGCTAACCTACTAAGAACCTTGGTTAGATCCCCCAGCATCCCATATGGTCCTCCAGGCCAGGAGCAATTTCTGGTCGCATAAGCAGCAGTAACACCTGAGCATCACTGGAAGTGGCCCAAAAACAAAACAACAAAAAAAGAAAAAGTGCATGGCCTTTGCCTAAGCAGGAAGTAGAGATAAGAACAGGTCTTCATAGGTTCAGCTTTCAGAGTCACAGGCTTTAAGTAGGAATTTTGCGGGCACATAAGTTGATGGAGGCTGCTAATGCAATTTTGGCAGGAAGAATGATAGAAACTAAGAATATATTGTCTATCCCTGACGTAGGCCAAAGACATGAAAATGTCTCTCTCTATGAAGAGCTCTTTGTCAAAGGAGAAAATAAGCCACCAACACCATGATACAGAAACTGAGGTACCACCAGAGAAGAATGGTAAATAAATGCAATGATAAACTAAAGATTAAGAAAAGTCTATGAAAGATTGTCAAGAGTCCAAGATTTTTTTTCCTTTTTCAACATTCAAATAAACCTCTTTGAATGCGGATGTGTAAAGGACAGCATAGATGAAAAGAAATCCAATTATAAAATCAAATTTTAAAGTGCTTGATGCATTCTCTACCCTGGAGATTGTACATCCACCTTACTCGACTTTTTTTTTTAACCTCTGGAAAAGTTTGTGCTCTCTCTTGTACACCTTTCACTCTCTTCCTCCCCCTTATATTTGTGTAAATAAATCCAAGAAGATTATTATACCTCAAAACTACTTGAAGATTTTAAAATATACTATTGTTTCATTTTCATCAATATTATTACTTTACTAAGCAACAGACATAAGTATAGTTCCATGTGATTTAATTATACTAAATAGTTATTTAGCATCAACAGAGAGAAAATCTTATTTCAACTGTATAAAAATGCATAGCAATGAAAATTTAAAATATATAGACAACATTTTAAACTTAATAGAATAATGAGAGGCAACTTTGTGAAGATAGTTTTATTGATCAAAGCAAGAACAAAAATAAAACAGGTTTTCAAAAAACAAAAGCAAGTCTTTTGACTATTGAACATTTTAGTTATTGTTCATTTAAGTGTCAAATTTTCCCACATTAAGTATGCAAAGAACTGCCAGAAGCAGTAGTCTCTGAGATGACCCTCAATGGTCTTCACCTCCTGAGGCTTATTTTCTTAAGAATGCCCTCACATATCAATCAAGATGAGTGTTGATATCAAAATATGTTAAATTGATATAACATGATCTCTACATTCAAATTTTTGAGACATCATGGATTTTTCTTGCATTCACTGAATATTTATATTCATTATTTTATAAGAAGCCTGCTACTATAGCACAATATACTATGTGATTGTGGGACTCTACAGAATGGTCTGAGTAATGAGGAATTGGAAACACTTGGAAATTGACTACCATCTTGGTCAACGTTTAGATAACTGCAGTACTAGCTGTTATCTTGACTGCAGATTCACCCACTGAACTATACTTAAATGTTTGATCTCCAGAAAAAATGCACAATATCTTTGTTCGTGGTCTTTGACCTTTGTTTGATGTAGTTTTCTATACAACAATAAAAATCTGTTGTAATCCACTACAACCAGAAATTGTATCCCCTGTGTAGGCAAATATCAATGTATGATCTGTTCATTTCAGTAGAATCTATCATATAACTACTCTTAAAATATAGTCATCTAACTTCAAAATAAAACATAGAATTCCAGTTATTATATGTTCTGAGAACAAAATGAATTCTTAGTGTTGTTCTCTATCAAAGGTGCAAAATTCAACAATCCAGGTTCACCACTATTATAGTTCAATCTTTCTTCCCTATGACACAAATAACATATAAGCATACGTAAACATATAAATATAGATTTTACTCAATAGCAGTTTTGAGAAAATTGTTGATTGCATTAATGACTATACAAAGTTCTACCACATGTAACTGTTACACTGTTTGCCAATTGTCATAATTATATGTTCTACATCTTCACTGGCTACAGTTCGAATAATTTCTGTTTTGTTAATCACAGAACTCTTATTTATTGCTTTAGATGAAAGTCACCTAACAAAAAATATACTTTTCCAAAATGGATAAAAACAGCTTAAAGATTCAGTAGTATGAATGGAATTTGATTTTTATTCATATACACACACTCTCTCTCACTCTCTCTCTCTCTCACACACACACACACACACACACACACACACACACACACACGCTGCCTGAAATGGCTTCAGAGCTCTGAAATTTAGGGTGGTGATCCTTCATGTTCTACCATTTGGCACTTCTTGATTAAAATAATCACCTCAAATTGCACCTTGGAGATATACTTCACAGGTGTGCCTAGTGGAATAACAGTGAGGTCAATGTCACACAGAGTCATTACTGGCTATCATTCAAGGAGATGAGCTTCCCAGGTTTCTTCTAACTGCTGCTATAGTGGGAACATACACATCAGGAGTTATTTTGGGTTATCCTTCTGCACTTTAAATAAAGCTTATCAAGAAATTCTGTTCCTATGGTGTACTTGACACCTCTGTCACTATTTTTTCAATAGACTACCAGCAGGAGAAAAAAAAATGAGGATGGCATAGACTCATTAAAACTGATTGCCAAGTTACCTGCTAAGTTAGTGCTATCAATATATATGACCTTTGATCAAAATCTTTTTTCCAATAACACAGCTATTAAAGATGAACAGTTCTATGTGATGAAACTAATAAAATTAAGAAAGGAATGTGACTCTTCAGTAATACTGATGTGTGATGAATAGCTTGAAATAATCTTATATAGAAATGATTTTATTGGTAGAATGGTAAGGCATAAAACATTCCACAACAGGGGCCAGAGAGATAGCATGGAGGTAGGGTATTTGCATTACATGCAGGACTGTGGTTCAAATCCAGGCATCCCATATGGTCCCTGAACCTGCCAGGAGTTATTTCTGAGAACAGAGTCAGGTGTAACATCTGAGCTCTGCTGGGTGTGACCTCAAAAAACAAACAAATAAAAAAATCACAATATGCTTCAGCTACAGGCTCTGTTTTTCCTTTTTAATTTGACACAATATACCCAAAGACATTAGATCCACAGTGTGAAAATCATAAAGATATGTTAGAGCAAATGGAGTTTATCTTTTTATCATTGTCTATTTCCTTTCTTCCCTGCTATTATAGCATAAAATATTATGTTTTAAATATATTAAAAAATAAACAGAAGTATGACAAGTGCACCAACAAGTATAGTCTATAAGAAGGGCTAAATAATTTTCCCATGATTTTGAATAAATATGTAATAATTTTGAATTTTTGATTAATAAAGTATTTTAGTATAGTTTAAATGTTTCATAGGACATACCTATGTTTTCAAAAGATGCATTTGACTCCCCGGTTTTTGGGTTGCAAGAGTTAACATAATTAAAATCGTAATACTCCCCAAAGCACTCTACAGATATTATGAACTCTTTATAAGGGTACCATGCTATTTTTCAAATAAATAGATAAAACACTTCTGAAATTCATATGAATGAGGAAACTTCCACAAAAGCTAAATGATCTCTAGAAAGAAGATAGGAAATTCCAGCTGTAAGGTAACACAGTAATAATTAACACAGCATGGTTTTGGAATAAAGACAGGACCTCAGGTTTATGGAACAGACTTGAACAACCTGAAACAAGTATTCAAATATATAATCAATTACTCTCTGATTAAGAAGCAAAACATATAAAGTGGCAAGGGAAGGCTCTTCAACAGTGGTTCTGGAAAAACTGGCAGTCTACATGCAAAAATAAATAAATAAATAAAGCCAAAATGGTTTAAAGATCTTGATATTAAGCATGAAACATAAAGTAAATAGAGGAAAATACAGGAAGAACCGTCTATGACATTCAAGTTAAAGGTATCTTCAAGGTTGAAACACTACTAACCAAGCAAATGGAAACAAAGATTAAAAATGAAATCTAATCAAATGTAGAAGATTCTGTACCTCAAAGGAAATGGCAACTGGCATACAAAAAACTGCCCATAGGTTGGGAGAAACTGTTTGCTGAATACCCATATGATAAGGTGATAATGTCTATGACATATAAGACATTTGTAGACTTATCAAGAAAAAAAACAATTAATTCCATCAAAAAATGAGAAGAACAGAAACATCCTCGATGAAATATCAATGGTCAAAAGGCACATGAAAAATGTCCCACATCATTAATCATCAGGGAGATGCAAGTCAAAAGAAGGATGAGATATCAGCTCACACCACAAAGACTGGCACACACCAAAAAGAGTAAGAACAACCAGTGCTGGCATGGATGCAGAAAGAAAAGGAGTTGCCCTCACTCTGTGGAAATGCTAAATGCTCCAGCCTTTTTGGACAAAAGTGGACCTTCTTTTAAAAAAACTAAGAAACTGAGCCTCTATATAACCCAACAATACCCCTTCTGGGAATATATCTTAGGAACCCTATGTAAAACACAATGCAAAAAAAAAAAAACCCAAAACATCTGCCCCACTATGTTTATTGTAGTACTATTCATAATAGCCAGAATCTGGAAATAGCTCATTTCTCCAAGAACAGGTGATGAGTGGATAAAGAACCAGTTATAGAGCTACACAATGGAATACAACACAGCTATTAGGAAAAATGAAGAGATAAAATTTGCTTATACCTGATGGATATGAAGAGCATTTTGCTAAGTGAAATGAATCAGAGGAAATGATATATACCTAGAATGATTCCACTAAAATATAGGTTATAAAATATGATAGTATGGTATTAATATTCAAAGAAAATGTAGATACAGTCCAAAAGGGCTGATCCATTTTAGGATGCTTACCCTAAAGAGTGGGGTAATACAATTAGGGCAGAGAAGAGACCAATATCACCGTGATAGTTGGAAATGATCATTCTAGACAATAACTGAGAAATGAAAGGAGGGAAAGTGATACTCATTTAGTAAGAATATTGCAAGCCATTGTCTAAAAGTAAGAAAACCCTTTTTGTCTATTATTTATAAAATTCTGGTAGAGTCATATATAAATGTTGCAATACAATGATTTTTAAATCATGCAAGTTAAAATATGTATTAACGATATCTGAAATAAAATACATTATTGAATTATTGATGACTATATTACACAGAAAATAGTGTGATAGTACATTTAAATCAGCTAGAAAACTGAAGGCAATTTATTTTGGTTTCTACTTAGAGAAAGTTTACACTGGTTAGAATTTTGCATTGATGTTTATATGCAGATGTTTGGGTATTTATTTAACAGACTGTGCTTACATAATGACAGTGACCATGTGGCCTTTCTCTAGAAATGTGTTTTCCAAAACATTGTTAGGTTTGAATTGAGGAAGGTTGAATGAGGAAGAGGGTGAAACTCCCAACTGGCCTATCTTTGCAGTGTGGCAAACTTTTGCAGTTTGATGTTTTGTTCTTGTACATTTTTGCTTGTTTATTTGGATCCCATTTGTCAGTTTTCACTATTCACTCCAGGCTCTGTGTTCAGGGATCACTTCTACCAGTTCTTAGAATTGACAATTCTGTGTCAGATGGATGTAAAACAATGACTGTAACTTCTGTACTGCCTTTTCTGGCATAGAGAGCTTCTAAATTTCTTACCAGACTATTAATTTATGTTCCCAATCATGCAATTTTTAAAGTATATTGCTTATTCATTTTATTAATTATAAGTATGAGGTCTCTAATTCTTCACTGATGCCAAAGTTATATTGAATACCATGATTATTAAATCATGGTTTTATATGTTAGTACCTTAAAAACACTACTCATTGTGCTAAATTTTCTTAAAAGTATAATTTAAGAGCTGGCATCTAAAATCTTTAACATCAATAGTTATATAATGGCACACAATCCCACCAGTTTTATCTGTAACTGTAAAGATGGCTTAATTCTCTACATTTGATAACATTATAAAACTGATAGTATTTATTCTGGGAAGTCTGGCAACTGTAACTATGCCTACAAATGCAACAGCCATGTTCGAACCTGGCCAGCTTCATAGATTCTCTCTTTCCTCAAAAGAGACATAAACCAATCCTTGAAAAATTATGGCTATGCTGACCCACCTAGGAGGTAACTGACCATCTTGGGAGGAAAAAATGGGCCAAGTTCCTGTCCTGCTGAAGCAATGCTTGCTGCCTCTTTTACCCAGAATCACCATTTCCCTGATGGCACTGCCTCATCACTGACCTACTATGATTCTCTTTGAGTACACCCATCTGAGCACTCTTCAGGTACAGCGGTTTTGGGATTGATATTAACAGGACTTTTTGGAGCATGGGAGGCCCCTCCCACAAAAGTTGTAGCATTAGTAATCTTGGTTTAAATTTTGAATTTCTGAACATCTTCATTTGCTTGATGCTGTCATTCATAAAGTAACATTCCAATTTAACTAAATGGACAGCTATCTACTACTATTAATGATTTTATTGATGATACAATAATTTTCATAAATTTGTTACTGTAATTTTTCTCTTTTTTCTTTCATTATTTTCTCTTTTTGATTTATTTTTTCTTTTTATTTTTTCAAAATCTTTGCTTTTACTTATTTGGCAATACATTTATTGTGATTGACTATGTCAACTATGTGAAGTATTTTCTTTAAATAGCTAAATAAAATATAATAAAAAAACTGGAACCAACAAAAACACTTTATTTTGATACTATTTTTTGACTCCTTGAATCATAAGAATTTCTCCATACTCTTCTGTGGCATTGAATCTATACTAAAACTAAAATTTAATTTTTTAGTTTCCATTGTGGCCAAAAAAGGGGATTCTGTATACTGCATCTTTACTCAACATAGCTCTATCTACACTTAATTATGATTAATATCAAAAACCATCTAATAGCCAAGAAAGGAATGGGAGAACTTCCAGACATATTGAATTGAGAGATAACCTCAACAGAGGAAAAAAATACAGGGTGCATAAAATTACAATACAGAAAATAATTTTAAGGTAACCTGTTGTATAGAAGAGGGCTATGCAAATTACACATCATCTTTATCCTACAATTCTGTACATATAAGCACTCAAGAAGAGCCAAGATCCTTACAGGAGTAAGGATCAATATGCAGGTTACATCTTGATGACTTCTTTCGATCTTTTGGTAGGTGCCTGTTATGTCTCACTCAGTTGCCATAATTACAGTTACCAAAAGGGGCAGTTTTGGTAATTTAATGTAAGCAGACTAATGACTCCATGTTGTAACTTCTTCTGAGGAACAACAGACCATGGGAAAAATTCCCAAGATGAGTATCACTCACACTGTGCCAATTATTGGCCTAATAGAGGAAAGAAAAAGATACTTGCTTCAACCTAGCAGAGAAACAGAGCAACAACTTATATAACACTTTTAACTGAATGCTGATGAGTAGGATTCCTACTTTAGAAGTACCCTGGAGAATCTCCAAATCTATGGACAATAAGCCTTCAGTTAGCCTTCAAATTTGGAAGGATTTCATTCTGTTCAATGTCTCAACCATCTCTTTTTTTATTTTGAACTTTTAATATTTTGGTTCTTGAACCACACTGCTTGAGGTGTACTGCTTGGCTCTATGTTCAGTGATCAGTACTTGTAAGACCACAAATGTTGCCAGGGATTAAACTCTCCTCAATCCATTTGCCAGGAAAACACCTTAATGAGGAGCAATATCTTATACCTAGTTTCCCTCTAAAACTACTTCCCAAGTTATTCCTCAAACAAGTGGCCATGGTAGGGTAACTTTAGAAATACCAACCACTTGTGACTGAAACCTAATAGTCATTAGGCCCTCAGTATTGTTATTTAGATACCTCAATACAATTGCAGTCTTCAATCCTGGGTAGGCATGTCTGGCAGATAGCTATCAGTGGGAATTTTGACTTCATTCCTAGTTGCTTTTTGTTATCTCAATCTTAATGCATAGATCCACCTAAACACTGGTGATTACTTTTATGGAAATGGGGGATGACTCTCTGCTGGGCTCAGGTGTATTTCTTACTTTGTCAGGAACCAATAATTTTTAAATGTTGATCACACTCCATAGTTTCTCAAATATGATTTCTCAAACACAATTGCTCTAAGATTTGTGAGTTCAAACTTTTGGTCATTATTTATTTAGGTCTTCATCATTTTCTGGACAACCATACATTTTAACATTTGATTGGGTTGCAATCCCACCTGTTCAAATGTGGTGAAACAGACTTGAAAAACAGTCACTTCTTTATACCAGAGAACATTGGCTAGGTGTGCTTGACTTTGGGGCCACAGTTGCAGCTAACGCAGCCAATGCTACTCTTTTGGTAACTGCATAGGTCTTCCAGGGAAACTACTGCTAATAGACATTCAAGACCACAAAACCACACTAGCTTCTCAGGTCCTCTTAATGTTGACAGCTCAGCTATTTCAAGCTCTTAGTGTGGTACCTTAGTGTGGTAACTGGAATATAGCACTGTGACCACAAACTCTTGGCAATTATCTGGGCCCACACAAACTCAGAGTCACAAAGACTGCTCAGAGCTTTAATAAATCTTGAATTATTTATGCTCCTAGGTTTAGCAAAACAGAACAAACAAATAAATAAATAAACAAACAAACATAAAACTACATAGAATGCACAGTATGAATATTCACTGAAATAATAGAAACAATTGAAGAAGCTGCAACAAAAGCAGATAAGAATGACAAAAATTCAGAGTTCAATGAGGTAAGGAATAATTTAGTTTAATTGAAGAAAAATATTAGAGGGACTCAGCAGAGAATGATAGAAAAAAAGTAAACTTGAGGATAAGGTACCTTATCAATAAAAAGGGCATTTTTATAAAGGGAATGACATAAGAAGTTTGTGAACATCAAGATGAGCAGCTTTCAAATCAGTTGGGTCCCAGAACAACAAATGTAGAACTCTCATTTTAACAAATAATAGCCTAGAATTTGTCCAATCTAAAGAAGGAAACAAGAGAAAGTGACCTATAAATCTAAAAGTGTTACAAATCAGATAAAATCAAGTAAAACATATATCATATCAATATATATTTTGACTAAAATACAAAAGACAGAGATTAGGAAGCCGTCTAACAGTGCTAAATTAAATGCTTTGTATATGGGAGTTCTTGATTCAAGCACTGACATCACATGGTCCCTTGATGTAAAAGAGACTGTCCACTCTCCTTCCTTAAATAAAAATCCCTATTATATTAAAGTCAATTATATACAGAGATAGAATTATAAAGTTCTAAAATCACATTATAAATTTTATAGTATATTATATATTCTAATTATGAAATTCTAAAATAAAATAGAATTATAAAATCACTACAGAGGTAGAATTATAAAAATGCCAGGAATTAAAAGCAATGACTCATATAGATGGGAGTCCACAAAGATATAGGAGATGTATCAATTAGAATGAAATAGGACATTTTCATATAGACTGAATAAAAACCTTCCAATTAAATTTTTTATAGTAGAGTCAAGGCAATAGTACGTGGCCAACCCAGTTTCAATGCCCAGCATCCCACATACTCCATACTCCCCCAACGCTGTCAGAGTAATTTCTGTGTCAAAGTCAGGAGTATCCCTGGTGTTATCGATAAACCATATATAACCAGGATTCAGGTGCTGGAATTGTTTGCAATGAAGCCAAATTTAATTCAAGAACCCCATTTTGTCCCCTGATTCCTGCCAGGTTGATTCCTGAATGCACAGTCAGGAGTCCTGAGCTCTGCTGAGTAAAGCCCCAAACCAATATAGTACTATATATTATATCTATATCTATTTCTATATATATAAATATTATATATAAAATATTATCAATTTAAATTCAAATTATCAATGTAAAATACGTTGTTTTTGTTTTGGGGCTACACCCAGTGATGCTCAGGTGTTACTCCTGGCTATGTGCTCAGAAAGTGTTCCTGGCTTGGGAGACCATCTGCGACTCCAGGGGATGGAACTGCGATCCATTCTAGGCTAGAGCGGGCAAGGCAGAAAGAAGCCTTACTGCTTGCACCACCACTCATGTCTCAATGCAAAATTTTTAAGATGAATATTAGCTAAATAAAGCCATGCCTAGCCACTAAATGCACTGTTTAAGAAATACAAAAAGACTTCTATAAGGAAACAAAATTTCTCTAGAAATTAACAACCATAAAACCAAAGGTAAACAAAAATGGAAAATAATAAAGGTGTAAAATAGAGTAATAGAGAATTATTTAGATGGGATTCAAGAATTTTCACTTTATAATATTGCAAACTTAATTGTTACTTCAAAACAAAAACTCTCAGGAAACAAACATAAAAAGACAACTTTAATTGATCATTACACTCAAAACAGATATCTGAGATAAATTGGAGAATATAAGAAAAATGTAAAAGAATATACAAATGAATTCAGAGTTTACACATAATATAACAACATTAACTAGATATCAATGACCAAAACTTATATATCAAAGATGAGAGAGCTACTGGATGATTCAGAAAACAAAACAAAACAAAACAAAAAAAGGTATTCTATTGTTTACAGAAAGTTCACATGAGCTTCGATGATAGACACTCAAAATAGAAGCTCATAAAATGATTATATACTTGGTATTGCTTACAAAAGAGAGATAGCCATCTTGATTCTATTAAATTAGATTTTCAATTTTTTTTAATTTTTTGGGGGGGAGTCAGACCCAATAGTGCAGCAGAGAGCTAGGAGTAACTTTGAGCACTGCAAAGTCTAGTCAACTCCATATCTAGAAAACAGTACCAAATAATGACCATTATAAGTCAATTTTCAAACACCTTACAAATGATAACTTCCTGAAATGAAAAATGTAATCTCAATTGACAAAACAAAAATATGAATCAAAATAATTTAAAATACATGAATTAAAACATACCGAAAATATAACCTAGTTGAAAAAAGTTGTACATGAATTTATAAAAAGTAATATCATAAAATAAATAGAAAGTATGGGATGGTATAAAAAAAGAAAGCAATTAAACATATCTCAGCAGTCAGAGAAATGGTACAGGGTAGTTCAGATGCATGTTTTTAATTATCACATCATTTAATTATTTAAAGTCCCTTTTATATCCAAATCTTGAGGTGTTTGGTTTTATTTTTACACGGTGTATTTTTGTGAAATATAATTAGATTCAAATTTTTTGATCCACTTCAATTGACTTTTGTTAAGTATATAATATTTTTGTCTATCTTCTCTCTCTGTCTTTATCTCTCTCTCTTACACACACACACCCACCCACACACACACACACACACACACACACACACACACACACAAATACACACACATACTGTCTTTTCTAAGAGAAGTCAAGTTCTCCCAGTGCCATTACAAAAGAGGTTATCCTTACTTCATTGACATGGATCAGACGTCAAAATTCAGCTGTTAATTTACCTTAAGGTTTATCATTGAATCTTTTATTCTAACTAACTGAGCAGATAATTATCTTTATTTCAGTACCATACTGTTTTAAGAAGTAGAGCTTTATGATATAAGACAATACTTCCAATTTCTTACTTTATAAATGAATGCTCTAAATTCATTAAATATGTCATCCAGATTTGATGAAGATTGCATTAATTGAACCTTTACTTATTATAGAGAAATCCCACTGGAGCAATATCCAGGAGATGAACACAATCAAGGTGTCCAATTATAGAGTAGATAATGAAAGGATTGTATATATGCACAGTGGAATATTATATAACAGCAAGAAATAACGAAACCATGCAATGTTTCTGCAACTTAGATGGAACCAGGGACATTTATCGTGAGTCAGATGAACAATGACACATACTAGATGTTCTCCTTAATCTGTGATTTATAGAGTAACTTGGCTAAAGTAATTTGGCAAGCTGGGAAAACACCAACTACAAAAATAAGAAATTCCATGGAAGAGAGAAATGGAAGGGCCTGAGAAGAGGAACCTAGAAGTAACATTGGGACAAGAGTCAGGGTATAATACAACTTGATGGAGAAATGACAAAATATCTGTATAATATTAAAACATTAGATCTAATATGATTGAGACCCTGGGATGAAAAACATGTATTACGTAGGCTTAAAAATATGTTATTGGCAGAGATAGTATAATGCTAAAGGTGCTTTTCTTGCAAGTATCCTACATTGGTTTGATCACTGGCACCACATATGGTCTTGCAGAGTACTGCAAGAAGTGATACCTGAATGAAAAGACAGAAGTAAGTCTTAAGCACTTTGGTGTTTGACCCAAATATTTAAAAAAAATTCTATTAAAGAGGAAAGAGGTAGAAACACTGTAGGGAAATTGTCATCACTGGTCAAGAGATGGTGGTCATAGGGTGATTAGAGGTGAACCCTATAATGAACAATTTTGTACGTCATGGCATACACATAATTTTATTTTGTTTTTTTTTTTTGGGGGGGGGTCACACCAGGGAGTGCTCTTGGGTCACTCCTGGCTCCATGCTCAGAAATTTCTCCTGGCAGGCACGGGAGACCATATGGGGCACCGGGATTCGAACCAATGACTTTTTGCATGAAAGGCAAACACCTTACCTCCATGCTATCTCCCGGGCCCCACACATAATTTTTAAAAAAGTGTTAATTTGTAGAAAAACATCAGATAAAATTATACAATATTGGGGCCGGTGTGGTGGCGCTAGCCTAGGACAGACAGTGGTTCAATCCCCTGGCATCCCATATGGTCCCCCAAGTCAGCAGTGAATTCTGAGCACATAGCCAGGAGTAACCCCTAAGCATCAACTTGTGTGGCCCAAAAAACAAACAAAAAATCATACAATATTATTTTGATATAGAAATGATATATTTCATATAATATTTGATATTTTAAAATAGTTGATAAGTTTTAGAGAAAGCACAGCATGCAAGGTCAAGAAAGTAACCACATGATTTGAATCCCCACAATTGCATATTGTACTCTAATCTTCTACAGGAGCAAAACCTGAGCACAGAGTCATGAGTAATCTCTGAGCATCTCCAGCGGTAATTTCCAAACCAAAAATGAATAAATGAATAAACAAATGAAATAAAAATATGCATTTACATGCTAAAATAATACTGAAAACAGAGATAATAACATACCAAAATAATAGAAGATTCATGTGTAGTGTCAAGTCTTTAAATTCTTGACCTTATTATTTACCTTTACTAGGCCCATGTTCTTATGTGGTTGGATGGTGAAGAACCATAACAAGAATGTTCTTGAGTACATACACAGGAGTAATCCCTGTACTCTGGGGTGTACCACCAAAGGAAAAAAAACACAGACCTTACCAGTGACTAATACGCTAATTTAGGTTAATATATGTTAATATACATTGATTGTTTTCTTGATGTGAGTGATTCAAAGTAGTATAAAATGTGAATAGTTATTGTGTAATTGCAGGAATTCTGACTGATTTATTTTTTGAAATTTTCTGCTACATGGGCTATATATTTCTATTAAACCTTCATTCTTAATATTTTTAACTTTAGAAATAAATATTAAATAAAATTTTAATTGAATTATTGTGAGATATACAGTTATGAAGTTGTTCATGATTGTGTTTCAGTCATACAGTGTCCAGCCTTCATCCTCTCACCAGTGCACCTTTCCTGCAACCAATGTCCCCATTTTCCTTCTTCCCACCCACCCATCCACACTAGTCACTTTGTAAACAATTATCCTCTCATTATTGCTTGTGCTTTAATTGCAATGGTATTTTTATTTAAGAACATGTCAAAACATTCATTCTCTCATCTCCAAACAGCACTTATAATTTGTCTAAATATGCAAAGAAGCCTTGTTATATTTGATATACACTTTTAAGTGATTTTTCCTTACAGCATTACTTTTTCTCTCATTGCTCTGTAAAGATTTTAATTTTAATCTTTTGCCTTACCTGTGTATCTCCTTTTTCACTCATATAATCAATTTTTCTTTTACTCAAATATATTAAACCCAAATCTTTTCTCTTATATAGATGTTACTTTCAGAATTCTACTAAAAACATCCATGGTATTTTATTTAAAGCATTATTAATTTAATCTTCTTTAATGAAAATGTTTCATAGTAGTTCCTTTTTCTCTGAATCTTTAGAAATTTCCATTTACTCACTCATTTCCCAATATTTTTCTAAGTTCCAGTAGGTGATTTTGTCTGTTCGTCTTTGAAAATAAGGAATACCTGTCCAAACAAGTCCAGAGTATTTACGAAATGGTTTGTTATTTTTCTAAGTCTCAGTATAATCATATTTAGGAACTTCACTTTAACATCAGTTTATAGGTAGTAAGTTAATATCCTCCCTTCCAGTCCAGGACACAGCCTAAGGCAAAATCCATCCCCTGTAGCTGCTCTTCATTAGGTGAGTTGTCTTCTGCCATACTATCACATTTTGAGAGATAGTAAAATAAAACTTTTTTGTTTGTTTTCTTTTGGGGTCACACCCGGTAGCACTCAGAAATCGCTCCTGGCAGGCTGGGGGACCATATGGGATGCCGGGATTTGAACCAATGACCTTCTGCATGAAAGACAAACGCCTTACCTCCATGCTATCTCTCCGACCTCTGTTCTGAATATCTTAAGCCTTTCTTTTTAAGGGACAGAGAGATAGCATGGAGGTAAGGCGTTTGTCTTTCATGCAGAAGGTCATTGGTTCAAATCCCGGCATCCCATATGGTCCCCAGCCTGCCTCGAGTGGGTGTGACCCAAAAACAAAACAAACAAACAAACAAAAAAAGATATTCAGAACAAACTTTTTAAAAAACATTTACCTTACATTATTTTTATACCTTTTCTTAAATACTCTGCACGTGAGTGTTCATGCATGCGACTGTGTTTGTATATACTGCACTAGTTAACATATATTATTGCTTGTCTCAGAAGCTACTGAAGTCCCCGTACTCCCAAATTCTCAACAGCAGTCCAAGTTTATTCACTCTTGATTTGCCACCACATTTATTGAGGAAATTAGAGATTGTCACAGCACTATTAGTATAATAGCACATTTGCTCCACAGGAAAATAGCTTAATATACTTCTTATACAGATTTGGGTTATCTTAGCAAAAGACCTAAAGAGAACACAGAATCAATAAAAGACCTTCCTCTAAAGCATGAAACTGGTTGGTTAGTTTGGGTTCGGTTACTTCACAATGCACTGGTTAATCCAAACTTTCAGCAGTGATTGGTCTATCATCTCTGTGTTCACCAGAAAAATTTCAGATGTTGTCTATAGATGTCTTTTACATCTGGTTTGAATTTGAAGAGTCATTTAGGAAATATTAGAGATAATAGCTGTTCAAAAATAATCACACCTCTATTTTTAATTTATTTTATATATATTTTATTCAATATGTGGCTTATTAAATATATAGTACATACCACTCATTTCAAAAGAGAAGCTTTTATTTTTAATTTGAAAACCATATATTTGTGCATGTCTAGTTTATGTTTTTCTCTTAGTTTTTATGATACTTGATATTTTGAAACCCCTATTTGCTTGTTTTTTTCCCTTCTATTATATTTTAATTTATTCTCATTCTGGAACTAATATTTCTTAAATTCTTAAATTATTGTTTTCTCACATAGAAATTCCAGGTTTTCCTTCCTAGGTTACCATGTGGTTTTTTCTTACATAATAACCATTTGAAAATTTCCCTCTGCTCCTGGAATTTACACTTCAAGTTATACATCAGGACAAATTAATTACACAATACATACTGAAATATTCACGAGAGCTTAATAGAATCCCACAGCAGGTAGAAGCAGATTGGAAGGTTTTGTTTTCAGCTCAGTCCAACTAGTCACATCTTCAACCTTCCAAATAAATAATTTAGAAAATATCATTACTCTTGTCACAGGCACACAGGTAGTAAACACAATGAAGTCAGCACTCTGATATAAATTGAGGCAGCTGACCATCTCCAAGTGGTATTTTAGTGGATTATACCTGCTATATTTTATATTGGTCATAATTAAAATAGCATGTAGCTTACAAATATAATATATACAAGAAAAAATATAGGTAGTTATGCATATTTTCATATGCATATGTTTTATTAAAGATGATGAGAAGAGCTGAGCTGGAGAAATAGGACAAAGGGGGAAGTCTCTTTGCTGTTGACTGATATTCAGTGCCTATAACCACCCATATATGGTCTTTACAACATTGCCAGTAGTAATTCCTAAGCACAGAGTCAGGAGTAACTCTTTAAGACATTCAGTTGTGACCCAACACTACTCTCTATTTTTTTAAATGTGGAAAAAAAACATATATTTCACTTTTTCTCTTTTTTGTGTGTGATATTGGATTTGAATCTAGAACCCCACACATATTTGGGTATGCTCTACTGCTGATCCACACTGCCTGTCAAGAACCATGGATCATTTCAAAAATGTTTTGATGAGCTAATCCAAGGCTTAAAAAAAACATTTTTCGAGACACACTTTTATGTTAGCCTTGGATTTATTTTATAATACAGTAGTCAGAGCAGAAGACTAGCAAATGTGTGAGAAAGGTGATGATGTGAATTTTCAGGATGACCATTGCCCACCCCATGATGTTAGAAAATCGTTTGTGTTTATCTCTTAGAGCAACTCCCGCTGTTCTTTACGTCTTGACAAATTACAAGTTGTCATCTGATTGTAAATAACAGTTGGGGGATATGTAATGAAAAATCTCATGGGCTGAGCAAAGCATCACATTATTAATTTGTCAAAAAGGCTATTACCTAGAGAAATGATTTTAAAATTGTAGCTTTGAAACATAGCATCAGAGTGACTTACAGTGAGTCACCTAAGCTATACCTAGAAACATATTAGAAGAACGTGACCAAAGTGATTATTTTCTCAATATTGGCAAGAATACCTCAATTTTGAGGGGCTTATTTACAAATGATAAAGTAGTCACTGAAGATTAGAGCAGAAAGTTTCGGAAGACAATTTTTAGTTGGAAATGCAGGCTCATCACACTTCTAGTTTTCAATTAACTTTATGTAAGAGACCTATAAATTAACTGTTGATATACCTATACAGAAAGAATGCAACAAAGAAATAATTCTATGACTTTGGTCTGCTTAATTTTGGTAGAAGCTTGATTGTTTTTATCTAATAAATATTTTATTTTTTAAAAAGTGAAAATGTTTGGATTGGTATAACAGAAAGATATTACTACCTATGGTTTTATACTGAGATTTTTTTAAATGACAATTTAATACATGACTGGTACTCTCAACCCTATTAAAAATTCTTTTTTGTCAGTTGCATGTATATAGGCCAGGGCAACTATAATTTTTAGAACAAGGCACAACACCATAAAGTTTTAGATTGAAGAACATTAACCTGATAGTTCAATGACTGCTCCATGGAGCTTTCAGATGACAGATCTCAGGGAGAAAGGAAAAGAGAATTTTAAGAAATAAATCCCCAGTTTTACCTGGATAATGAAATATCCTTGGCCTGTAAAATTGAGGGCATGAAACTTATGTATCTTATGTTATTTGTTTTGTCAGAATTTCCACCACACAAAATAAGGTGCAAGAATTCATAACAAAAGTAATTGCTTTTGTGAACTTGAATAAACACATAGGTTGCTTTTTTAGAGGTCTCAGAACAAATACCAATGTTCTGATTATGACACTGAATTAGATAAATCTCTTTTTTCTCTATATTATTCTTCTCATGAAGTAGAACTATTTCAACTAACTGTTGTGTTAAAAATTTACTGTAAGGGCTGAAAGATAATATAGGATGTAGAATGCATGACTAGGATGCAACTAACCCATGGCCAATTCCCATCTTCATTTGTTTCCTTAAGCTGGATGCAGCAGGGATCCCAGCACTTCCAAGTGTGGCTCTAGAGACCACCAGGTAGCCCAGATACTCCAGCATCCAAGCAACATCACATTCTTATGCCTTTAATTGAACCACTAGCCTGTTTGCCTGAGAATCACTAGGGAAGTCCTTTAGAATTGCTGAACACTGTTTACATAATAACAATAAAAATATATTGTAATGTGCTTATAAGTCTCATCTATGTTCAGTAAAGATGGTAGAATGGGATCCTTATGCATGTAAGACATCTGATCTGCTACTAAACCACAACTCACCCTACTTAAATTTTGCCAAGTATTTCTCACTATACTACTTGAAACTATTATTCTGGTAATGAGCAATTTAATATGAGTAAACTATATAGCTCCATTGGAAACTCTCTTTATGCCACTGATATACCAGTAATCAATAAATACACTGATAATAGTTTCTAGTAAGTACTGTTAATAACTAAAAAATTGAATGTAAGTGACCATGGGACATTACAATTTTTCCAATAGATACAGCCTTTTTAAAAATATGTATTTTATTTATTTAGATTTTTAGGGCACAATTTTAGAGAGTATAGGTTCCTGGAGGGTGGGTACTAAAGGGTTCATAAATACCCTATGGGCAAATGTCTACAAGAATGACATATGATTTGGGAGCACAGACCTCTGGTATGGAAACTACACTAGTTATATTTCATTATGATTAATCACATTGGGCTAGTGTTAATGCCATTATGATCTAATCAATAGAGATAAAATAACTAAGTAATAAGTTAGTTATATTACAAATTAAGGACATAGTACATTTAAAACTGAGATTGAATGACCAGAGAAACAGTTCAGAAACTAAAATGCTAGTCTTGCATGCAGTTAACCAAGATAATATCCTATTCAACTCATATGGCCCTCTGAGCACTGTCAGGAGTGATCCTGGAGTACAGAACCAGGATTAAACCATGAGTATCACTATGTGTGATCTCAAAAACATTACTTAAAAAGAAAACAGTTTTGCAATAAACATTCATTGCATTTAAAATTTCATACATGTCTATATTACAGATAATCAATGCTTATCAAGAATATAGTTCTATGATATAAATTGATCAGCAATTTTTTGTTTTGTTTTGTTTTGTTTTTTGTTGTTGTTGTTATTTTAGCCACACTGATTGAGCTCAGGGACTATTCCTGGATATGCGCTCAGAAATCTCTCCTGGCTTGGGGAACCATATGGAAGACCAGGGTATCGAACCTCAGTTCATCCTAGGCTAAAACCTGCATGGCAGACACCTTACCACTTTGTGCAACAGCTCCAGCCTCATGATTCGCAATCTTTAGAGATTTATATACAATTTGAGGGAACAAAGAGGATTTAAGAGAACAAGATAAAACATTCTTAATAATTATAAATTTAACTGATGAATTGTTTTGATGTATAGTATTGTGATTATTGATACCTTAAACACTGGTGTCCAAGACAAAAATTGTATTGTTTTGACCTACTTCCCTTACCCAAATACAATTATACAACTTGTAATATAGGGTACTTGTAATATGTGATTGCCAAGAATTTAATTTAAATTTAGAGTCCATATTCTTAAATTTTGGGAGGGTTTTGATTTGGGGGCTAAAGTTGCATTCAATATAAGTGCCCTACCCACTCACTGTACTATCATTCTGGCCCTTATCTCTACATTCATAAAATAGTGCTTGACACAGAATGATCAATAAGCATAAATTATTAATATTTATATTAGGCACAGATATTTTTAATTTCAAATAACATTAGTTGATGATCTATAACATCCCTTTTCATGAAAAATGTGGTAATAAAAAGTCTGAAAAAAACTCTAAAAGAATTTTTTGTTGGGGCTGGAGAGATAGCATGGAGGTAAGGCATTTGCCTTGCATGAAGAAGGAAGGTGGCTTGAATCCCAGTATCTCATATGGTCCCCTGAGTCTACCAAGAGCGATTTCTGAGCATAGAGACAGGAGTAACCCCTGAGCACTGCCGGGTGTGATCCCCCCCACACTCCGCCAAAAAAAAAATTTTTTTTTGTAAAATTGACAAAGTCTAAAGTTCAAATAAAAGTTAATGAGCATATCTGCATAACCTGGTGGCTCAAGCTAATTTAATTTAATTTATTTTTATTACTTTATTTTTATTTTTATTACTATTATTTTTTATCTTTATTTTTATTGATTTTTTTCTTTTCTTTTTTTTCTTTACCTCATTTGGTAAAAACCTTTTCCTCTTTTCATATGTACACGTGAACACATTTTTTTAATTTCTATTTTTATCTCCCCTGGAGGTGTGACCTGTTTTAGTTTTCTTCTCTCCCCACCCTCAAATGCACTGGGAAGATAATGTAACACCTTTTCTCCCTGCAAAGGCACACTAAAAAAAGAGGGGGAAATCTATAAAACTGAGCTCTTATTCATTAGGGATAAGAACTTATACTTGTTTACAATACAGGGGTGCCTCCTACCTTGTAAATATGTCACGTGGACTCAACTTAGACCACAGGTGAGCAGACACCAACCGTCCAGCCTTGAACCCTGGATCACAATCATAGAAATGACATACTTCATCACAACAACAACCACA
>PVKC010001616.1:0-49067 GCA_004027635.1 Crocidura indochinensis | reverse complement strand
TCTCTCTCTCTCTTTCACTCTCTCTCACTTTTGGTTTGGTTTTTGAGCCACACCTGGCAGCTCTGAGGGATTACTCCTGACTCTCCACTCAGAACTTACTCCTGGCAGGTTTCAAGAGACCATATGGGGGGGGGGGGTGGCTCTGGAGGTAAGGTGCCTGCCTTGCCTGCGTTAACCTAGGACGGACTGCGGTTCAATCCCCTGGTTCCCCATATGGTCCCCGTGCCTGCCAGGAGAGACTTCTGAGTGAATAGCCAGGAGTAACCCCTGAGCGTCACCGGGTGTGGCCCAAAAAACAAAAAAGAAAAGAGACTATATGAGATGCCAGGGATCCAACCCAGATTCACTTCATGCAAGATAAATGCCCTTGCTTTCTCTCTGGCCCATGAAATGAATATTCTCAATAATAGTATTATAATCAATTTAAAATAATGATTTTATGAGATACATTTTCTTTTCTTTTCTTTTCTTTTTTTCTTTTTTTTTTTTTTTTTTTTTTTTTTTTTTTTTTTTTTTTTTTTTTTTTGGCATGCTCAGAAGACCATATGGGATGCTGAGGCTCAAACCTAGATCAGCTGCATGGAAGGCAAATGCCCTCCTGTTGTGCTATCAATTAGGCACATTTTCTACGGATTGAAGCCCAGTTGCAAAAGAGCAGGATATGTGGAAATTTAATTCTGTTGATTTGGCTAATAATAAAATTTGAAAGAGGAAAAGTTCACTATTGCACTGAGACAGAATGAGAGCTGGGCAGCTCTGTCTCTACTCTCTAAACATAGGCACACATTCCTCTGCTGGATTTTAAATAATACAGTATCTTGTGAAAAAATGAGTGCTTTAGGAGAACCTGTCATGTTAAGTTATGAAGACCTTGGGGAATTATTCTGTCATGTTGTTATTTCTTATGTAAAAGAGTTTTAGTTAGGAATGAATGAAATGCCCTCAGTGCTTATCTGCACAGAGCAGATGCCATTTTCCAAGAAAACAGTAAGTAGAATCCCAAACAACAAAGATCTGACATTTCATCTCAGTGGGGTTTAGTTTTGCAGGAGATGAGAGGGAGGGTAGCTAGCAGTGCTCTGGTTCAAACACAGCTGACCGAAGGCCTGTGGGTTAGTGCTGGGCCAGTGATGGACTCTAGCCCACTAGAGTCACAGGGCGGGTGCACTGACCTGGGCTAGAGGCTAACCCGGGCAGGGTGAAACTCATTGTCTCGAGGCTAACCCGGGCAGGGTGAAACTCATTGTCTCCACATGTGTAGCCAGCTGCGACCCTGTGAGCTATCTCTTGGATCCTAAATCCGTGTCTATGATAGCAATAAAGCACAAAGATGCTCCATGTTTTCTATGCTGTCTAGTTTCCCAAGGAGGTCTGAGCATCCCTAGATCAGCTGCAGAGAACCCATTTATAAATAAGCTGCCAAGCAGACAGCTTATATCTATGTAACTAATATGAAGCCAATAGGTTAGCAGGAAACAACAGCAAACAAACAGGCCAAATGTGTGCTGTCTAAATGGTCTAAATGGGAACTCTTAAACTTTTTGAGGTCAGTTGCCTTTTATCTCGACTTTCGTTACAAATTGGAAGTGAGTTTCTATCAAGTTGGATATCCTTGAATATATAAGCTATTTGGAATCAGATCATATAACTGCTTTATATTTTATCTTGCAGTATTTGCTTTAAAGTCCAACACACACCATAAACTAAAGAAGTAAAGAATACGCTCACAACATAAAACGGCTGTTTGCTTTATCACTTTTTCTAAATTTATTTTATGACCTTCATTTCCCCCAATTCCAGAAACACATGCAGTCCTATGGCACTCTAAGGTTGGATCATAATTTCTTTCCCTTCTCATGTTATGTTTTGAGGTTGAGCCCCACTATGAATGCCAACTTTCCCTTCTGGACTGGATTCAATGGGATGGATATGCATTTTGAAAAATAATCTAATGTTTTGCCTATTAGTAAATAATATTGATTCTCCTTTGCGCAAATCCCTAAAATTCTGTCACACCCAGTAAAACAATGGTCTTTACAAGCTTGCCCAGCCTGGTGCATATAAAGTTGCTCTTGCATAGCTTCACTCAGTCTGATTATTTTCATTGTTTTTCAGCATAATAGCTTGGAGATTACCTACTGACATAAAATATTTTAAACATCCATAATTAAATCCAAGTGGGGAGAGACAATAAAACTTCAAAACAGGTTTAAAGCTCTGCAACTATAATTTACTGCCAAGGAAAGGGCATGAGGTATTCCCACTGGGCTGAAATGCCTTGGGCCACTGAAGTGGGTTACAAATAACGCTTGTTCTTAAGGCACAGAATCAGGGTCTGTTGTGGATCTGGGCCTTTCACAACCAGCCAGAACTGGGAAACGGGCCCCACTTTGTAAGAGATGAGTTTTAAATCCTCAACAAGATAAAAAAGGACCGAGTAGCACAACAGGGAGATACACTGGGCCACGTCTGAACCCCTGGGTTGTCAGTCCTGCTCTGCCTTCCAGCCTGGATGCCCTGACTTGACTTCGCCAGTGCTGCCTTCTAAACCCAGAGCTTCCCTTGATCCCTTTGGCTCCTGCGAGTCACTGCATTCCTTTTATCTGGACTAACCATGCCTTTAGCTCAGCACAGTTCCGGGGGTGTATCTGAGACTCTGGAGCAGGGTGGGGCGCATGAATGGACACAGGAAAGTTTTGCAGGGTTTTGGTAGCACTGGGTGGTTTCATCTGCAAAGGATCTGCTGTATCTGGAGGGCCATCGCTAGTGCAGTGAAAAGGAGGAGGAACCCAGTGGCCTGTGGGACTTTTCTAGAACAGAGCACCGCAATGGTCACTGCAGCCCAGTACACAGAGCTGTGCAAAGACCCATGGGCACTTGTCTGGGACAAGACACAGTAGCTTAGAAACACTGATGCCACATTTCTGACATCCGTGCCACCTTGCAGATTGTGGGCCCTATGGTGGACCCTCTGAAATCATACATAGTTTATGTCTGCTGAAGCCATCTGGTCACATAGGACTGTGTACAGGTCTGCTGACCACTTGGGGGGGGTGTCAGTTGCACCAGGAATTCACCTGCTCCTGATTTTGGAAGCCCCTAGAAAAGAAATAATTGGCCCCCCTCTCTGTTGCCATCAGTGGCTGCTATCCCACCAGTGGGGATCCGAGCATGTATTTCTGGTGGGCAGTAGGTTCCCAAGCAGTGCCACCATCCTGAGGTAAAGCAGATAATGGTTGAGTGTTGAAAGGCCACTGAATCCCATCCCATGTTTCTGAGTCCAGCAATAAAATGGTGCTTGTTGAGGATGATCCATGAGCAGAGATCTTGTTCTTCTTAAACCCCTCCCATATTTATTCCAGCTCCCTTATTTTATTGGCACAGCTATTAAAACATAACCACCACCACCCCCAAAAAGCAAACTTCCTAGCTTTCCAAATGTATGAGTGTTGAGTTCACTTTTGATTTCAGATTAATTTAAAATAATCCCATAAATTGTTGACAAACATTTAAGCAATTTTTATGAAAGATAATCTTGGCAAACCACTATAACCTTTAAACATGGCTTTAAATTAAAATCCTAGCTGGTTAGTATGTGACTTTGTGCCAAGAAGGGACTATAAACCATTCACACAGGCAGAAGAATGTTTCCATTTAGAATTACATTTACAAGTCTAATCAGATGCTGGCGTTGACTATTCACAGAAAATCTAGGGTTGCCCAACTTAACTTTATTAGCAAACCAACATACATTGTTTCTTGAATCAATTTAAGCTAATAGGATTTTATGAGGGGACTTTGGAAAGAAATGAAAGATAATGAGTCTTAAAATAAAGTTATCAGATAGCTTAATCCAAACAGGTAGGTTATTTATCATAATGATAGTGTGTTTGATAATTTGTTGTTTTAATTAATTTTTCTGCATTCCAATGCACATCCTTGCTCTCTTGTGGGGGGTAGGGAGGAGGCAGTGTGATCCTGGCTAAGGAGATCCCACGATGCCGGGACTAAGCCCAGGCCTCCTGCAGACAAAGCATGTCCTCAGTCTGTTTTGCCAAGTCTCCTCCAAAAGTGATTCATTTTTAAGTCAGTTTTTAACTCCATATAATTTCATACTTAATTTAAATAGACTGAAATATTCTGTTATGTCCAGTTTAATTTCATAATATAATTTAGAGAAGGCATTTAGAGAACTATATGCAATTCCTTAGAGATAGAGAGAATGTTTTCATTCACCAAGGAATCCTCATCAACTCTAAGCATTCAATGGCCAGTGAGACTATTACTCATCACACAAGAAGAGGATAAAATTGCAGGTGACTTATTTAGTAATAGGATTCCAAACCCTTAAAATTCAGTTTCTAAATTCTTGATCATCAGACATAATTGACACTTAAAAGATTCAAGTACTTTGAGATCATTTTGTAGTATGAGTTTGCTCGTGAGTAATGTGGAATCCTATCAGATCCTGACTGAGCGTTTGTGCGATTCTGAGAAGAGAGTGTGTGTCCTCAAAAGTACTCCAGCAGAAGAAATGGTCATCTGCCTGGGTTTTAGTGGGAGGATCTTGCCAGATTTCTGTGACAACCATAAAGACCCATTTTCATCAAACTCAAGACATTTAAGTGGTTCAATGAGTGACCTGACCCTGAAGTGGTTTTGTTGACTGTCTGGACCACAGGATCTGTTTTTAAACTCCATTCTAGCTGTCAGTGTTGGATGGTCTAGGGAGGTACAAGTGTACAGATCATTTATAATATCTTGTAGTGTCTGGGCATGGGACACAAACTTCAGCAATGGAGATGCTCTTTGATGGCCCCAAGAAAACAATAAATAGTCACAGGCAGACAGCAGGTGGGCTTTGGAAGGAATGTATCTGTGCTGTTGAAATGAAAATAAGCAAAGAAGGTCTGAGTATGTCTACATGAAATGGAAAGTCTAAAGGGTACCTGAGACAAACATACTGATCTGTGAGATGTGTGTGCTCTGATCATAGGCATCCTTAGAACAGTCCCAATGGCAATCAGTACAGGACTGATAGAAACAGAATAAACATGGGCATTCCAACATGTGCCACACATGCTCATAGATAGTTACACAGATGCACTGTTCCCCACCTGTTGTTCAGTACAAACAGGCTCTTACACTTTGTGTGTGAGCCTGTTTGGCAGCATTTCCATGAAGGGCCCATCTCAGAGAAGTATTGGGCTCCTGTTGGCCAGTGAAGGACATACTTAGTAATATGTCCAAATGCCAGTTCCCTGACCAGCTTACAGGACACATCCAGCAAACCTGCGCCTTACTAAATAATTATTAGTTACTATAAAAAGGGGGGTATTCCAGTTTTTAATGTTCATCAAAAAACAGATACCTCTGACATTGTAGAGTCATCTGGGCAGCAGTCAATTAGAGGGATGATGAGTTACTGTATAGGAGAGGAGATTGGGACAGAGAAAGTGTGAGAGGAGCAGAAGAAGTGGTCACCATGAATTGAATTCAGAGTCAGGGAGACATTTTCCTTCTGTCCTCAATCTTAGGAACATCCTCTTGGCCAAAATGATTAAGAAGCAAAACCGATTTCCAAGATTTTGTTGACAAAACGTGTAGACACTGCAAAGCCTTTGGAGAGTACATAAAAGAATGGCAAGTTCTTCTTTTCTTCTTATAGTGACATTGTTACTTTAACTTCACTTAAAAATGTGGTAAAGTAAAACAATTAGAAGAACTCAAGAAAAATGGTGTATTCTTGAAGTGTTAGCTTAGAGCTGCTATAAAGCTTAACTGAGGAGTCAAAGCAAGATTTTCAGTCAAGAGAGAGTAGAGCAGGAACCTGGAAGGCAGCTCAGCACAAGCATGACATGTTCCACATTTTCCATGCTCTTGAATACCTGCAGGATATGACAACTTGAGCTGATTGCTTTGACATTGGGATTTACATGTTAAGTCCTCATAACACACACACCTTCACTTCACATACCTCAATGTCATGATCATTAGTTTATGTAGACTTGAGTAACTTTACAGATCTAAAGTTTTCAAAGGTGAGTGAATTCAGAGAATCATACTGAATAACACAGATAGTTAGACTGAATTCTTGGTTGTATTAGGATATTGTACTTAACAAACCATACTTATTACTAATATTTCTTATTGGTAGTACAGTTGAAAGAGGAGATCTCTTTAATTTGAGCATAGACTTTTCAATAAGCATTCCAATATTATATTAATTCATAAAAAATGGGGAAAAGAGTAAGTTCATTACAAAACAGTGGCAAGGAGTTATCAAGAAATCCCAGCACTGGTATATTCCATGACAAGACTTGGTAGCACAACACTTCACCAAACATGCTTGATGATTTCATTTGCAAACAGAAGAAAAAATGATGATCCAAATAGTTGAGTCTACTAAGAAGTTAGGGAAAGGGCTTGGGTACATACTCCTAGGAAGGACTTCTTGAACACAACTACTTTACATACCAGAACTTCGTACCTCTAACTTTTTTTTTACAAGTCTTTCCCCAATTTATTTAAAGTACATAGTGACAGTGAATTAGGGCCTTTCCCACCACCAGTGTTGATCTCCCACCATCATAGTTCCAAACATGCATCACTCTTTTTTAATTAATATCTTTATTTAAACACCTTGATTACAAACATGATTGTTGTTGAGTTTCAGTCATGTAAAGAACACCCCCATCACCAGTGCAACATTCCCTTCACCAATGCCCCAAATCTCCTTCCTCTCTACCCCAACCCCGCCTGTACTCTAGACAGGCTTTCTACTTCCTTCATTCATTCACATTGTTAGGATAGTTCTCAATGCAGTTATTTATTGAACTACACTCATCACTCTTTTGGTGAGTTTCATGAAGTGAGCTGGAACTTCCAGCCCTCCTCTCTTTTGTCTCTGAAAATTATTGCAAGAATGTCTTCCATTTTTCTTAAAACCCATAGATGAGTGAGACTATTCTGTGTCTATCTCTCTTCCTCTGACTTATTTCACTCAGCATAATAGATTCCGTGTACATCCATGTATAGGAAAATTTCATGACTTAATCTCTCCTGATGCATGCATCACCCTTACCTCCACCCATAAACCCCTGGACTCCTAGTGTAACAGGTCCCTATGTGTATAGCTTGTTAAAGTTTGGATTTCTTGATTCTATTGTCATTGATTTTTGATTCGGGTATTTAGATCTGACCATTTTTTATTTGCACTCAATGCTCCTGAGACCACTTGGCCCTTAGGTCCCATCACTTTTTTTTTCTTTTCTCAATTTGTAAGACATCAAAGTATGAAGTAGAACAAGATGATTCATGTTCTGTCGTACTGTGAAAAAGGCAGGAGCCCCTATCTAGAAGCTATAAATATAAATAAAATCAAAAGAGAAAAAAATGGGGGGAGATTTGGCAAGGCTTTTTTCTTGGTTGTTTTTTGTTTTTTTTTCTGTTATTTGTTTTCTTTTGTTTTTGTTTTTGCATAGGTTCAGTAAACATTGGGGAAATTAGAAAGGAAATTCCTTTGGCCTAAGAGATACAGGGTGTCTCTACTCTTGAAGCATACTGTCTTGAGATAACTACAGGCTCCGAACATGTTAGTTGTAAAACCCCAAGGCCTTTCTTTATGATTCCAGGAAACGTTCTGCAACTTTAACTCATCTTTTTGCTTTTGCTTTTGCTTTGGACCATACCCAGGTGCTCTCAGTTCTTACTACTGGTCAGATATTCAGGGTTATTCCTGGCAGAACTTAGGGGACCATTGTGCTGGGTCTTGAACCTAGGATGACTGCATGCAAAGTAAGCTCTTTACCCACTGTACTGTCTCTCTGGTCTAAAGTTAATGCACCTTATTATTTGTTCCCCTCAGAAAATATCTAAAACTATCTCAACATATGTAAATACTATCAATATAGTTGAATACATTCTATGCTCAATAAAGAGGGAATGTATTAAAACATTTTATTAATAAAATAAAATAGTGGGTTTTCATCTATTCCAAACTTCTACAAAAGGGAATTTTAGAATGTTGTAACATTGAATAGATGACTTCTATAAATATTTGTGTATATTTTAGATAAATAGCACTTTTCTTGCAGCTTGATTTGATATGACCAAGCTGCTGAGATATATGTATATATATATGCATATATAAAACACTTGCAATCATTTCATATTTTAGTGCTTAATTAGGAACGCTTACTCTGACTTAATTTTTTATTTGCAGCATAGTCATTTCTAATACTGTTGATGATAAGGTTTCAGACAAATACTATAGTGCATTAGTGTTAGAGCAGAAATATAGTAGAGAAACCCCCATTTGGATTCATAATTTATGTGGTGTAAGTTACCTGTGTCAAGCACATCTGGGGGCAGTGGAGTTGAATCATCCTCAAGTTTGGCTCTGGTAAGACAGGGTGTGTCTTACAGGTGTGGAGCAAAATCCAGTTTGAGCCTGACCAGCTTAATAGGAATGAATAAGGGCTCAGACTTTCCCATATTCAAGGAACTGATCTCAAGAAACCCTTAACACTGCCTTGAGTCTGTTGAGTTCACTGCTCCAACATCTTGTGACCCCATTTTCTCTCACAGGTTAATCTCAGGCTTAATTTCTCTCAGACCATTCTCACTCTTCAATTATTCACTTTCTTGATTAAATTAGTCATTTTCTTTCACATAGATAATTTTCTAGCCAAAGATGAGAACTGAAATCTTCTGGCCACTTTCTTTCTATACTAGTTTTCCATGAACTCTGCTAAGGCCTGATTCAAATAGCCTGTAGCACATTCCTGGGACCTATGTGCATTGCATTTTCTGATATGGAGGTGATCTGGAGGGTAGAGAGCTGAGATCACAGATCAACAATTCCAAAATCACTATAGGGACTGAATAGGCAGTAGTAATCATGGAGAAATGGGACTTGAATGCCTCCCTTGAGCAGTGGGAGGAGCTGGAAGGATCCCATGTCAGTGGATTGGCTAGAGACATGTATGAACTCATGTCCAGCTTCATATAAACAGAACTGCCAACATTTAGAAATATTTATAGATTTGTGTTTACATGTGAATGAAGAATTCTATATTTACAGCAAATTGATGTATAAATCTCCATGTTCAGTGGAACTAACAAGAAGTATTTTTTAAATCTAGAGTGATTATCCAATAGCCACACTCTTGGGTTTGGATAGCAGGACCTCTATAGTATACAGTTAATGTTTGCTTGAGAGTTATGGGATAGATATTTGGGAGTTTTTGTAAGCATTCTAGGGAGACTGCATGATTAACTTTTATGTTAGACAAAAAATAAAAATAACTTTAATTGCCCCAGATATTGAGGTTTATAGAACAGTTTCAAATGGCATTTAAAATAGTCTTGTTTTTTGGGAAGATGTGGAAGGCCTGTGTTTTGTTGTTGTGGTATAAAGTTCCACAAGATCTGGTGGCCCCTTCATTGCCACCAGAGCTGTGCCATGAGGGATTCAGTCCATAGGAGAGTGTTCATCCCAGCCCCACTTTCTTTCCAGCTGGGCCCCCATATGAATCAGTGAGGTTCCTTATTCAACCGAAGGATCCGGACATGGCAGAGCCCAGAGTCATATTCACAGCTTCCCAAGAACCTGGTTCAATGACTCAGCTGCAAGGTAGATTAGACTGGAAGTGGGTCTTCATTCTGCTGCCTCCAGTTTGAAGCCTGAAGCCCATGTTCACCCCAAAAAGAATCACAGGACAGTTCTCCTGCAGAGGATGGAGTAGGATCACCTTGACCCCATAGCATTGCCCAGGCCTGCAGGGAACGTCCTTCTCTTAGCCCTGGGGCCTTCCCATGCTGCATTGGCTTTTGCCTTCCCAGCCACAACAGCTGTTTGCATCCATCAGAAGGTCCCCGTGCTCCCTGGGCTTGCTTGTTCTTGCCCATGTTTGCTCTCTCACCCCATTTATGCCACCATTCTCTTCTGTTGGGTCCACTCTGAGCACTGACTCCTGGCACAGGCAGGTCTGAGGATCCGTAGCTCACCTTCCCTCACTTCCAAGCATGTTCCAGACATGGGCTGTGACACTCTTCCTATTGGAAGTCAACACTGGAATTCGCAGGGGTTCCATGGCCATGTCTTCACAGTGCCATTGTTCCTGGCTGCACTGAACAGTGACCTTTATAAGGCTCTAGACGCTTGCTGCTCCTGTGTTCCAGACTCCACAGCCCCAGTGAAGTTCTTGGTCTCACTTATGACATCATGAAATCAGCTCAGACTAACCCGTGGTCATCTCTGCCTTTGTGCTAATTCTCAGTACTAATGCACTGACCACTGCTCTGGCAGACAATCATCCCTGTTCTCTTGGGCACGCAACAGAGAGCAGAGCTGCAGAATCACTGGGCAAGTCCAGATCTTACCCTTTGAGGAAATACTATAGCCTGAAGGGAAATTTCAAGGTTCTGGAAAAACCTGTCTAAAGAAAGTGGGAACCGTGGGCCTCCAGGCCAGGAGGGTTTGGCTCAGCAGGGGACTTACAACCTCTTCCCTGCCCCACTGCCCCACTGGGTCACTGAGACTGAACACCTCTGGAGGGCCTGGCATTAATGGTACAGGGAGAGCACTGGCTCCACGAGGACTGTCTTGGGACATAGGGCTGTCTCTCGTGTGCAGGGGCAACTGACTTGTACAGGCAGTGGGGAACGTCTCTGGGGCTTGGGCTGCGGGGTTGTTTATGTGCATATTTCTGCCATCTGGCCGCTGCCCTCTCTGCAGTCAAGCCATATCAACACTATTAGATACTTTCCCTATGTACTTTCTTGGAGCAACAAAGGAATTCTTACTTTCAAGTTAGAATCAGGCTTATAAAATATTCGATTATGGTAATCACACATGAAGGTATATGGTCAATTCAGTAACGAAATTTAAATCTAAATAAATCGAGTTAAAATATTAAAGCTGGGGCCGGAGAAATAGCATGGAGGTAAGGCGTTTGCCTTTCATGCAGAAGGTCATCGGTTCGAATCCATGTTCCATATGGTCCCCCGTGCTTGCCAGGAGCAATTTCTGAGCATGGAGACAGGAATAACCCCTGAGCGCTGCCGGGTGTGACCCCCCAAAAAATATTAAATCTACTGAAATCTCATTGAGGTCACGCAGTAAGTTACAAAGACCTAGATGTCTCCTGGGTAAATGTGTGAATGGCCCAGTTTCCATCCAACCTAGGTTTTGATATCATTAACAAGAGAACTATAAAAAAAAATAAAACTTCTGTCGAATTTACTACGCAGAATTTGGGTCAAGTCTGATGTTCTGAATTTATAAACTCTACATGAGAGAAGTGGAATCAACTTGTTTCCTGCTAATTCTGACCACGTGTATTCAAGTGTTGCTTTTATAGGGGTAAAACAACAACCCAAAGTGTTTCTTGTTCACTCCATCAAGGACTTAGCTTTTCAAATCAAACCTCTTCAGGAACGCTAAACTTCATTTGTTCATTCCACAAATATTTACAATGCCCGTGTCAGACAGGGCTGTTGGGACAACCATCAGGAATGTTTTCTCTACTTTCTTTAGCTCGTTTTCTTGTTTGCACGCACTTGCACAAGGGCATGTTTCCAACTGTGTGAGGCACTGTCCCCAGTTCCCTGGAGCTCAGGCAGGCTGTGCCTATTCGTTTTACTGTGTAGACAGAAAGCTACATGGGGTCATGGGGCTCCATTGTCTTTCATGTTCAGACTCTGCAGGCAGTACTCCAGAGCCACTGCTCCCCCATGGACTCACAGACTCACATGCACTCATACACATATTCACACATACACTCATGCAAACATTCACACATACTCACACATGTATTTATAACATGTACTCATACATTATAACATACTCATACACACATCATACTCCCACACACGCTGCCATACACACTCACGGAGGCTGGGGAAGAAGTGGTTGGGAGATGTCAGTATGTACCCAAGCTATGAGGGAATTTTTATCAATTCCTAATTTGTACTATTTCCTTTAATGTAGCAAACTATAATTTACATATTATAATTCAACTTTTTAGGGGTAAGACAGATAGCTCTGGGGCTAGGTGGTGCCTATGTCATATGAAGCCCCTTGTTCTGGTCCTGGACTTTCTAGACCCCAGCACTACCACTGTGCCCAGGGGCTCCCCCTAGTGCACTAGAATCCAAACAGCACAGCACACTCAGGTACTGGCATTGAACCCAAAGCCCAGAGGGCCAATTACAGGCCAAATTCCCCATCACTTAGTCTTAGACCATCTGAGCACATTTTTGAAGGACCCAAAATTAAGCTATTATTTCAAAGTTTATTATGGGCTTTTTTTTGTCACTGTATGGCTAAAGTATATGAAAACAGTTTATCATTCAAAGCCAAAATTGTTCTGTTATTTATAATAGCAAGAAGTTTCCTAATCTTCATATGCTCATATCAAATGTTTTTAGTAAAATGTTTATCTTCTCAACTTTCATAAGCTACTTGCCATTTATCTCTTCAAACTATTGAATGACTAAAAATATATAAATTATTTCAAAAGTAGATTGCATTTAATAAGCATTGTGTGCTTGTAATGACAAATGCTATATAATTATAAGCTTATAAATTAAAAATAAAATAAGCTTAATGTGACACTAAATTCTACTTAGCTATGAGACACTTCAGGAGGAATCAGAGTATTATATTTTAATATTACAAAAGAAGCTGTTTTTATTTATCTTATGTCAGAAAATTTTATCATGGGTGGCATATATATTTATTACTCTTAACATATAAGGACAGAAATTCATTTTTGAGCAGAAAAAATATCTACCCTTTTTTCTGTATATAAATTGGCATGGTAAAAGTATATTCACTTTGAAGGCCAAAAGTAGGTTTTAAAATTACAGTTATGAGAATCTGGATAGTCACTCAATATCTTTAAAATGAAGACAAAGAAACAGTATTTCCTGAGTGATCCACAAGCTGACTGGGCTCTCCAGAGGTAGTTGTACACCACGCTGGGTGAGCTGCAGTCTGCAGCCAGGCTACCAGTGCTCACCTGCCAACCTCTAGGGTCCTTCATAGTGAATTTTCATATGCATTTTAATTTCTTTGTATGGATACTTCCATAAAAATAATTAGTCAGTGCAATGAGGCTCATTGAAATAAAAGCTGATTTGACTAATATATGACTCCCATGATAATATTCTGCCTATTCAACAATTCCAAAAGGAAATCAAACAACTATGAAGAAACAAAGAAAACCAAAATCATAGGCCCTGGGGGCCAGAAAAAAAAAAAAGAGCACACCAAGTTGGATGCCTGCCTGGCTCATAGCACATCTACGTTTGAGCGATCACTGAGCACAGAGCCAGGAATAAGCCCTGAGCACCCCCAGAAAGTGACCCCCAACTAAACAAATAAACAAGCAAACAAAAACCGTATCTGTGAAGAGGATATACAAGTGATCAATCGTAATTAAGGTCTCACTGTCTGTAGCCAATCACCAGGGAAAGGCTTGGTTGTTCCATGCAAATCACAGGATTTTTTTTCCTTTACTAAGAAAAATTTGGAATTTTACCAAGGAGTGAAGAGTTCTGTAACTCAAGTGCACTTTGGGTAATGTGGACATTTTAGCAGTGCTTATTTTTTCCAGTTCAGTAACCAGGAATATTCTCCCATTTATCTCTATCTTCTTCAATTTCTTTCATCCATGTCTTAGAGTCTCTATGTTGAATGTTCTGCCTCCTCAGTTATGCTGCTAGTTTAGGTAAACTTGTCTTATTTCTTTTTAGATATTTTTATTCATTTATGAAGAGAAGTAATTTTAGGGGGCCGGGTGGTGGCGCTGGAGGTAAGGTGCCTGCTTTGCCTGCGCTAGCCTAGGACGGACCGCGATTCCATCCCCCGGTTCCCCATATGGTCCCCCAAGTCAGGAGCGACTTCTGAGTGCATAGCCAGGAGTAACCCCTGAGCGTCACTGGGTGTGGCCCAAAAACCAACAAAAAAAAAAAGAGAGAAGTAATTTTAGCATATTGATCTCTAGTGCAAATGTACAGTACTTAACAGTGCTAGCAATATTCTGAGTGGAGCCTTGAGTTTTCTGTATATCACTTCACATTATCACTGGACAATTTTGCTTCTTTGACTTTGTAGTCTGGATGTTTTTGTTTCTTTTTCCAAGGTCTTTATTTCTAAACTCAAAAGATCAAAAATTAAATATGATCACATACAGAATGATAAATCATACACAGCCTTGTTCTCATCACGATTTTGTACTTCTCTGAATTTCCAAGGACACATAATAGGTTCATTTTTTTTCCCTGAAACATACTATAGTTCAGTAGTTCTTTAAACTCTTGCTTATATAGGAAGTCAATTCTTCAATTATTCTGGTGAAGAAAATAATGATTTGTTGAGATCAGATAAGCTGCATTAAACTGCATTGCTAAATCTTTAGAAAGGGAAAGAATAATAAATATTGACTTCTTATGTAAGCTTTCATATTAGTAACCTGATACTTCATTTGATAATAAATATCACTCTTCAAAATTTTTCATGTCTTGGAATTGGAAATGCAGGTATTATATAGATGTTGAAATCATAAATCAAACTATTCATACAACATTTGTGTAATTGAGTTAGCCTGCATAAAGCTGTTTTTATAGCAATATTAACCACTGAATCATGAACTAAAAATGTATGTAGATCCTTTTTTAGCAGGGATAGATTTCTATCTTCACACACAAATAATATCAGCACAGCATTGAAATCTGTGGAAAAAGCATACACCTTCTGTTCCCCTCAGGGTGTTTTATCCAGTCAGAGTCCGGGTGGCTAGAAGGCAGTACCATGTCTACAGGGAGTGACCCCTAAAAGGACAGGGCTAAGATCCCGCACCTCTCTACTCCATGGCGTTATGTGTTGTCTGTGCATTGCCAACTGTCTTGGAAATGGTCTATTTATATAGAAAATTCATGTTGGGAAGAAGGAAAACATAGTATAAAAATATAAAAGAGTAACAAATAATTCTCTTAATGAAACTTACAGATGCAAATCAGCATATTTATGTAATTCTATATAATGCTTTCCAAACAAATTAAAATCTATTGAATTGGCAATAAAAATACTCTCATATTTGTGTCAAATCCACTCATTAAATGTTTGCTAACACAAAAGAGATTTTCTATTTAAAACTTAATAATTAGGGGTTGGAGCAGTGGTGCAGAAAGGTAAGTCACCTGCCTTGCCGGTGCTAGCCTAGGACGGAGTCCCATATGATTTTCCAAGCCAGTAGCGAATTCTGATCATATAGCCAGGAGTAACCCCTGAGCGTCACCGGGTATGCCCCCCCTCAAAAAAAACCACTTAATAATTAAACACAAAACATTGTTTAACTAGCATACTATTGTTGGCTAATGTTTCTCCTCTGGATTCTACAAGAAAGAATTATTTTTGATTCAACTATATTTACGCTGATGGAGAAAACTAACAAGTTTGTGATAGTTTTATATGTTATTATTCTGCGTTGGAAATATCAGCAATGAAAGGAAACCATATCCTCTTGCTGTATAAGCAAAATGATGTGAAAATTTAAATGCTGAACTAAGTTAGAGTGAGCAATATGATACAGATCTGAAAAGCACGTCGTTTAATATTTCATAATTAATTCTTACAACTGGTTTATATAGAGATCAAATTTAGAAGTTTCAAACTAACTAATATCCAATTCTTTGAATTCATATAATACTGTTGTTTATATTCATATTTTTGAACCCACATTAATAGGCAATTTATATTTTAATCATTTATACTAACACCACTATGTAGATTGTCCTCCTGGCACAAGAGTTAGAAATGACCAAGATTCAACCTTCTCATCAAGGGTCAGCTCTGCTACCATCCCCCAAATTGTGAGCCAATGCCAGTAAAGCCAATTTGCAGACAATGTAGTAAGAGTAGAATTTTCTTGTTAATCCTTCTCACACTCCTTTGGAACAAGGAGCACTGTGAACCCTGAAGTCTATTGGAATGGTTGAAAATATAACAGTGAGTGACCAACAATATCCTCATCGGAGGACATAAAGCATGAAGAGTTTTCTCTTTTCCCAAGAGTAATTTCTCACTACATCAGTAAGAGCAGCTGACAGCTGGGTGGTAGCAAGGCTCATGACAAACTTGAGTCCCAATATATATCCCAGGTATGTCTGCTTGTAATAAAATAGTTCATGAAAGTTAGAGATTAAATGGCTAAATTCTCACAATTCCCACACAAAAGTCCTAGACCTTTGCCTATTAAATTATACTAGAATATGTGGTACTGTCTGTGGCTCTGAGTGTGTGTTTTGTTGTGTATCTTAAACCTTTGATTTTATTTTCACTGATTGATCACAATTGGAGTATCAGCTTTGGTCTTTGGAGTTAATCGCTTCTTCTTTTGACAGAGAAGTTCACAATAGCTGGTGATTTCTCTCTTCCAGACACTCAGAAGGAGCCATTGTTGTGAGATTTAAGGGCCTTTGAGCAGAGATGATTGATGGAGAGTTCCCTGGGCAGCCCAGCTGGCTATCCATATGACAGTAGAGAGGGGGCATATGGCCTTTAGCCTCTTTGAGCTCCTCTTTGAGCCTCTGTGCTCACAGCTAGATGTGGAAGCCAGCCAGCACAGGGAAGGCAGCCTGTGCTCACACTAAGGAAAATGCTACTTCCCAGCAAACTGAGGCACAGCTGGATGCACCATGGCAATGGATGCCTTCCTGTTCTCTTAGAATTCCTCCTATCTCTACATGTGTGGTCGCAAACATCTAGGGGGTGAGTGGTTGTTGAAAGAGGAGGCCTCAGTTTCCCCTGGCCAGCTGCTGTGAGGAATCTCAGTTTTGACTTCCCCAATCAACATTTTAAAACCATCCTGTAATTTTTTTTTCTCCTCTATTTTCCAATATATGTTTCTACCTTCTTTTTGTTTCGTTTTGCTTTTTTGGGCCACAATCGGAGGTGCTGAGGGGTTATTTCTGGCTCTGAGCTCAGAAATCACTCTTGGATTGGAGAACCATATAGGATGCTGGGATCAAACCCACTACCATCCTGGATCAGCCGCTGCAAGGCAAACACCCCACCGATGTGCTACCACTCCAGCCCTTTGTTTCTACCTTTTAACTCTGGGACAGAGCATCTTGTTACTCTGTGTTTTTATTCCTGACCATATTGAGGACCCTGGGGATCGTGGAACAACACAGAGATCCTGGTCCCCTCTCTTGCATCATTGTGAGATCTCTGTTCCTGGGAGAAAAACTGAGTTGAGTCAGACATACTAACAGCAGGTTTGGGGACTTTATGTCTCACTTCCTTGTGGAGCTGGCCTGCTCCCTTGTGCGTGTGGCCCAAAAACTAAAAAAAAAAAAAAAAAAAAGTGTACGAATCTTTTGAGATAGTCTGAGGAGAGTAGATAAATTCCAGATCCCAAATGCATTCTGCAATGCAGTCTGTGGAGTTTGAAAAAATGGCTCACAGCAGTCTCAGACCAGGAAATGTCCTAGATCAGAAGATCTTTCAATAGGTGAAACCAGTTGTGAATAACCGTCTGTGGTGAACTGAAGTAGTAGAACTTGACCATCGAGAACACATCAGCAACAACAGTGTGCCTGCTTTCTTTGAAGATGACATACAGTTCAAGGACTTGAATAGCAGCAACAACAGCTAGCAGGGGTCTTAAACTTGCTGCCCACAGACTGCAAATGGCCCTCCGTACAACATTTTGTGGCCCAGTCCTAGAGGAATTTTTTTTTGTTTTGTTTTGTTTTGTTTTAGTTGTTTGGGTCACACTCCCCCAATGCTCAAGGCTTACTACTGACTTTGCACTCAAGGATCACCCTGACTTTGGTTCCTGTGGCCCGCAGGTAAATTGAGTTTGAGACCCCTGAAGAAGACCTTGATGTAGAATGAACTATGAAGAGGATCATGAGCAGTTCACATGCCAATGATGCTGCCTGAGTCCCACTTTCCATGCAATGGGTAGTCTGAAACAAGTTCAGTTGAGTTGATCTATATAGATTATACAAACTTACACTGGATCAGTACCATAAGTACCAGTATGATCACTGTGGCAGCAGTGGCATCATTTTCCTGGGAAAAAGAAATGGTCATATACAAGAAGGAAAGGTTAAATACAATATGAACAAACATTACATATAATACAGACAAACATTAAACATAGAGGTGGCCACTACACACATTCACTCACAGATAAACAAAAGAATTGATCCATAGAAAAATTGACCCAAGTAGAATGGGTTAAAGTACTTCGAAATATAAAGCTGGCATGTCAGATAAAAGTATTTCTACTTCCTTGGAGTAATCAGCATAGATGGAGGGAAACTTTGCTGAAAAAAAGGCTTAATGGTTTAGAACAGGGGTCCTCAAACTTTTTAAACAGAGGTCCAGTTCACTGTCCCTCAGACCACTGGAGGATCAGACTATAGTAAAAACAAAAATTAAGAGCAAATTCCTATGCACACAGCATACAACTTATTTTGATGTGAAGAAACAAAACGGGAACAAATACAATATGTGGCCCGTGAGCAATAGTTTGAGGACTACTGGTTTAGAACATGCAAAGAACATTCTTAAAAACAATCATAATATTTAAGACTAGAATCTAAGTGATATGGTGATGAGCACTGTAAAAGGAGTATATGGCATTCAGATGCCTTATCCAAGTATCTCTGTGTAGAGATGTAGAATTAATGCTCTTTGAATGAGCTTGGATGGTGGTGGATGGTGGTGGAGGCCTTTCTCCTCCAGCCCAGGACTACATTTATGCACCTCCTGTTCAGCTGGCAGTTCTGAAGTGATCGCAGCGGGTAGAAAACTCACACAGGCAGGCTTCTTTGGGAGATAACATCTTTATTTGCCCTGGCCAACATGTGTGGCCTATATAGTAACCATTTGCGCATGCTATCCTCAGCTTGCCTTGCTTCTTGGCTTTTTTCAGCCATCTCTCCTTCTGCACTTTCTCCAACCTCCATCCATGCAGATATCCTTTCGCCCCAAGGCCAAACTTTTTGTAACCTTCCCAAGACCCCTCCCAGAAATAGGAGGGTCTTTCTTTTAGGTAAGGTTACGCAAAGAGTGTAGGGTGTGGTTACATAGAGGGATATTAGAAGATATAGGCAGATAAAATTAAATGAAAAGTGAATGGTTTAAAATATTTGTTAATGCATCACAATGAGCACTATATTAGGAGACAACAGAAAATATAACTGTAATGTGAAACTAGGGTATCCAAACTGTATTTCCATGGAGCATTATTAACAGAAGCATTAAGATCATTATAAATGGGGGCTGGGCGGTGGCGCTGAAGGTAAGGTGCCTGCCTTGCCTGCGCTAACCTAGGACAGACCGCGGTTCGATCCCCTGGTTCCCCATATGGTCCCCCGTGCCTGCCAGGTGCGACTTCTGAGCGAATAGCCAGGAGTAAGCCCTGAGCGTCACCGGGTGTGGCCCAAAAACCAAAAAAAAAAAAAGATTATTATAAACATACTAGAATAGAAATTAAGGCACTGAAACATTTTAATAATGAGCATTATAGTGGGAGTTCACATCCTGCAGCTGTTTTTCCGTTGGTAAAAAAAAAAATTTGAATGTTAGAACATTATTATAGACATCTCTAAGGAGCATCCAATTAACCATTTGATAATTTAAACAGCTATATTCATAGCAGAAGTAGTTTATTTGAGATATAAAAAAGAATATTCGTTGCTGGAGACTTTACAGATGAGTTAGTTATTTCTGAAATTGCTTAATCATCAAATTTAAACCACTGATTTCTTGCTGTCTTTTTAAAATAGGCTGTGCACCTTTTCCACTTCACCATAATGGTTCAAAACAGAGAATAATTTGTACTCTTCTTGTTTGTTGCTATAGTCCATCGTGTACTCTGATAGATCAAGGTATGTAGATTTTTTCATTTTCTTGCCATTGTAGAAGAAGCATTTCAAATATATTAAGAACACAGGTGGTAATCTCCAAACTTCTGTCTTTTTTAAGAAATCCTGCTGTGTGTAACAGTGGCTGCAATAAACCTTATTATTGTCTTTTAGTTCTTCTTTAAAAAACACTATAAGGCAATCTTGCAACATGCAATTATCTGTTGATGTCAAAGACAAGGATAAATGAGTAAAGATCTCTGATGTTTTAGATTTCTGGTGGCAGATGAGGCATTGAATTGTAGATTTAAGCTGGCCTTGGAAAAGTGTAACAATAAAAATTCATTAAACTGCTTGTCTCTATTTTTCTCTAACTTTCTACTCTGTATATCAACTTTGATCAAGTCCTGATGAAGACCCTCCATAAATAACAGAAGTAATTCATGTGAATCCTTTTTTCCATCTCCTTCAGCCTGCTTATTTATCTTTCCAATGGTCATATTAAAGTCTTTTGGGTTGATATATCTGTGCTTTCCTTCCCAGAAGGCTTTTATATCCTTACCAAAGTCTTCTGTCATCTTGCCTTTATGTCCTAACGGATTTGACCTGTTAATGTCCTTTGTATAACAGTTCTGGTAAAAGTAATCAGTCAAATTGGGAATATTATACAAGCATTTTAGTACAGAATTCATGTAGCAAGTATTTCCTAAGTTATGAAGTCCGGTGAGAGCAGGGCCAGTTCCCTTATTCCAGATTCTGGAACTGGCCATTTTCACTACCAAGAGTGTCTGCCTCATTGTGTGGTGTCAGCTTATTATTCAGTTACCTGTTGAGGTCACAGTTTGTTTCCTATCCACATTTTTTGGAACAATCTCTGTTATTTCTGAGAGAATGTTTACACTCTTATTATGCATTTGTGTTTGAGATTTTTTTCATTTGTGAGAATCCTGCTTCCAACAAGGCATAGTGAGACCCAAAGTTTTTTTGGCAGGTTTGCCATTTGTAGAAATATATGCATATTCTTTCCCTCGAATTAGTAGATTACCAGCAAGCCATTCATTATCCATTTTTACCTAAATAGGTGAATCAATTGTTTTTGCACTTGAACATCTTCTTTAAAATGTTTTTCTGCAGTTGTATAAGATTCTCCTTGGGATAAATTTAAGAAGTTTAATGAAAATAATGTTAAGGACAAAATGGCATGACTCTGTACATTAATAATTGAGTTTTTAGAGTTCTGTGTGCTCTTTCAACTATGGCTTGTTCTTGTGGATTATATGGGATGCAAATGATATGTTTTATTTGCCATTCCTTACAAAATGATTGAAAGCTTCCTTCCCTCCTCTCTCTCTCCATCTCTCTCTCCATCTCTCCCTCTTTCCTTCCCTCTCCTGTCCCCTCCCCCTCTGTCCATCTCTCTCCTCTCTCTCCCCTCTCCATCTCCATCTCTCTCTCTCTCTCTCTCTCCCCCTTCTCCCTCTCTCTCCTTCCTTCCTCGGCCTCCCATCCTCTCCCCAGCCCCCTCTCTCTCTCTCTCTCTCTCTCTCTCTCTCCCTCTCTCTCTCTCTCTCTCTCCCTCCCCCCCTCCTCCTCCTCTTCCTCCCCTCTCCTTCCTGCTCAAATTTAGAAAGAAAAAAAAAAGAAAAAAAAAACAAAATGATTGAAAAGTTTTATTGGTGTAGTCTGTCTGGATCATTCTCTGTCTTTATGGTTTGGGGAACACCCATAACAGAAAAGCACTGTAGCATGAAGTTGCAGACTGCTTTAGCTCGTCCTAAAGTCATTGGCACTCTCCATATAAAATGAGAATATGCATCTATCACCACATGAAGATAGGGTTTTTTTGGGGGGGGAAAAGTCAACATTTGTAATATCCATTTGCCACAATTCACTATTAGTCTATAATTTTCAGGGATTGGCCCCAGTTACATGTGTTATTTTATTTAAAGGTGCACAAATGGTACATGTATTAACTATTTGTCTGGTTTACTTCCATGGAATATGGTAGTTGACATGCAAATGAAGGGCATTTGTATGAAGTGCTGCATGTTCTTCTGCAGGTGACTTAAATATTGGCATGACAAAATGCTCAGCAGTTTTATTCCCTAAAACCATTGACTCTGGGAGGCCAAAGAGAGCTCTTATGTGAGTGATAAATAATGACTCATAATGTTTTTGCAGAAAATCTTGTAATTGTTGCAGCAAATATTGAACAATTTGGTTATGAGCATTTAAAGAGGCAACTGGTATGCCTGGGAACAATTCTACTATGTAAGCTGTATCGCTTACAACATTGCATGGCTCTGAAACATATGATAATAAATAATTTCAAGAAGCAAGTTCTACTTGTTGAGCAGACTTGTAATTAGTATTCAATGTTGTGGTCAGAGAAGGACCAGTAATACCATCTTTTCCTGATGATGATCCATCGATGTAAAACACCAGGACATCGGGGGTATAATGGCGGACTGGATAATAGATGAGGTCACAAAATGTGTCCTCTTAAAGAAGTCCCAGGGCTTTCCAGCAGGATAAGGGGAGGAAACTTCTCCTGAAAAATCACATAGTGCTTGCTGAAGGGGCTTACTGAGAGGTAATATAATTCTATTTCATTTTATTTTTTTAATTGGCAGGACTATTATTTCAGGATCAAACCTAACAAGGAAATTGTTCTGAACCTTGCCTTGATGATAAGTGCAGAAATCAATTCCAAATAATGCACAAATGTGTGAGGTTGCTTGTGTGTTAGTAATCCCATTCTAGAGTCCCAGACAGCTGAGCAATAGCACCCGTAAGGGAATGAAGAGTTGCAAAAATTTAAAGCCACACCTTTTCCCCAGGTATGAACATGGAAAGATAGGACTTTTGGAGCTGGTCCATGAAAAAATCTAATTCCAGTCAGGCTTTTCATGTTAAAAATCTGGGCTATTTAAATCTAGACTTTCTTCTAAAATTCTAAATAAGTGGTTAGTTCTGAGTTTGGAATCACAAGGTAGGGATGGATCCAATTTATATCACCTAGGAGTTTTTGAAAATCATTGAGTCCTTAGATTTTTCTGATAAATAGAAATCTTTTGGGGGATGCATTGAAGTATGCTCCAATACAAAGCCCAAGTATTGTAATGGAGATTAAAAAATCTGGATTTTTCTGTGGTTATAATTAAACCAACACTCTGCAAGAAGCTAATAACAAATTTATAAACACATTGCAATTCCTTGTTAGTCTGAACTGACAGTAAGATGTCATCCATGTAATGCACCAAATATACCTGGGGAAACTTTTTACGAGCTGGAAGTAAAATTGCATCAACAAAATATTGACACATGGTGGGTGAATTTACCATGTTCTGAGGCAAAGCCATCCATTAAAATCACTGTTTAGGGGTTCTGTTAATTATGAGAAGGAACTGAAAAGGCAAATCTTTTTCTGTCTTTTGGATGTATAGAAATATTATGAAAATAAAATCCTTTAAGTCAATTACTATCAAGTGCCAGTCTCTCGGAATGGTTACAGGTAAGTCATTCTGCATCTTTCCCATTAAAATCATCTAAGAATTTACAGGTCTCATATCAGTTAAAAGTCTCCAGCTACCTGATGGTTTCTTAATAACTATTGGAGAATTCCAGTTAGGAAAAGAGGTTTCAATATGTCTCAACATCAATAGATTATTGGCTAAGTTTCTAAACACCTCTAATTTTGTGCTGTGGATGGGCCACTGGGGAATCCAGATTGGAACATCAAATTTCCATTCAATGGGAATGAGTTCTGAGTGCTTTAACCCAGTGTTCCCAATCAAAATGGCAAGACCTCTGAATTAACATGCTATAAGGTGTTTTTTCGAGAGATGTGAGATTCTGCTTCCCATTTCTTACTCAAATCACATCCTCATAGGTTCAAAGAAACCTAAACTACATAAGGCATGAATATTGCCTGCTGATCTTCTGGTCCTATGCACTTCAAATACCTACCACCCTGGTGAACAGAATTTTGAGGCATGTCCCCTCCTATACCTTCCAAACTGTATTGAATATCTTGTAGAGCCCAATTTTGGGACCAATCTCTTAAAGAAATCATAGGCAGTTCTGCCATAAATCAAACATGCCATCAAATATTCTGCCCTGAATTTCAAGAATTAGCATTGGATTTTCCTCTTTAAACTTAGTGAAAGCTACCAATGCAGAAGCCTCAGGGTTAGTACTCCCTAAGCCTCCTTCCCTGATGTGTTCTAATTGTCCAGGCATAACATAAGAAAGTAATAAAAGTTGAGCTATATTTTCACCTTTCTTAAAGGTCCAGACTCTAGGTACTGAAACAATAATTATTATTTCCCCTACATGGTCAGACTCTATAATCCCCAGGTGAATTATTATTCCTTTAACTGTTAAACTTCTTCTTACTACAATCATTCCCATTCCCATAGTCCCTTGAGGGAGTTATCTTGTTATGCCAGATTTAATCTTATAAGAGCATTGAGCTGGAATGAGGGTCAAGTCTTCCAGGCAAGGGATATTTAAACGGCAGCTTCCTTAAGTTGCAGGCTTTAATGAGCTTAAACTGTGGAGTTCTCTTGGTCGGGGTGTAAAGCTGAATTATTGATGATATAGTTCCCTGATTTTGAGGGGGCAGGGACTGGCCCTAACCCAGTTTCCAGAGACAGATTGATTAAGCCTTGGTTCCAAGTGGGTGGGTCCTTGAGAGGGATAAAAAGAGGTTGTGATCTGCATTGTTTTCATATATGCCCATTTTGCCACACTTAAAGCATATGACCTGACCTTGTGAGATTGGTTTTGGACCCCTCCCCCAGTTTCTGGGAAGACCATTAGGTACTGAATGACAGTCACTTGCCCAATGAAATTCCTTGCTAAACCTCAGACAAGGATTAGGTGGTTCTTTAGGTGAAAGCCATTGTTCTGATTTCTCGGAGTTTGCCTCTCAACAGCATTTGTTGGTAGAGGTGCAGCTGGAGGGTAATTGTAAACCCCAGCATTTCAACAAGTAAGTAGAAATCCCATGGCAAATCTCCCTAATTGGGCATAAGATAACCTGACAATATTCATTAGCATTTTTAAAGGCTAAAGTTTGTTTTTGTTTCTTTTTTTTTGGTGCCGTGACTCAGATAGGCTAAAGATTTTGTAAAAACATTTTGAATTTACACATTTCAACTTGCCTATTAATTGTCTCTGTCAATTTTCCCACAAATTCTGCATATGGCTTCATAGCTCCCTGAATAATCTTGGTATAGCTACCCTTGAACTTAGTATGTGAGTCAATATTTTCACAAGCCATCAATGCAAGTTTTCTGACAAGCTTTAAAACAATACAGGATAGTCTTGCCTGCCTATTTTTGTATGTGTACTTCCCCTACCAGCATTTCATAAGATAATGTGACTCCTCAACCCTCCTTCCAGAGAGATCTAGACTATTAATTTTAATCTTAAAATTCTAATTCAACTACATTTTCCATTGTAAATATTGAGAAGTACTCAAACAGGTCTTTGCTACTGTGTTGGGTTACTGATCCTATCACAAAGTATGATTTATTGTAAAGGTAAAGTACACTCTAAAATACACAGAATTTTTTGACAAGAATGTCAAACAAACATTAATTACTAAGACTTGCACACTTTAGCAAGGAAAAACTCATAATAACATATCTCCAATCTTTAATTGGTTTATGTATGAACCTCTGAATGAACTCTGGGGAAATAAAAATCTACTTCCCAGAAAACAGCAGAAAACTCTGATTTTTTAAAAAGAAGAATCAATAAAAGTTGAATTTTGATCATTTTTATTTTTCATTAATAAAAGACCTCAGTGACATACTTCTAAAGATCAATCCTGAATTTATAAAATTATATTATATCTGGTGCATTTTCATATCACATTTCTCTGCAACATTATCCATAGTAAAAAAAAATCACTCAAATATAGCCAAAAATAGTTTGAGATTTTATAAAATTTTAGCCTTCAAAATTATATTATTTTGCTTTATACATGTGGCAACAAAACTGATTGGAGAGAATTTTAAAAATATGTACTCAGTTATTAAATATTATTACTTAATATTAATGCAATTGAGTTTACAAAAGTATCGGAAAATCTGATGAATTTTTCCCTAACTATTGTGTTAATATACTTACAGAGTTTCTGCTATCTTTCATTTTTATATAAGGAAAACATTTGTTTCAAAACATTTATATCACACAAGAATTTGAAGAAAAAATAGATTAACACAAAATTGAAGAGTTTCTTCCTTAAATATATGATTTATTTGTTCTCTTATTGTTTTTTTGAATTGCTCTAGTAGGGGCATATTAATACTAAGTAAAAGATAAAAATGTGAATGGGCAATTTTTCGGGAATTATTGGGGACTACTTTTCTGCAAAGACACGAATGCATGCCCTTCACCTGGACTTTGAGTTTCTCAATATATCTGTTATCATTTGAGATTCGGTAACCACATGGAGCTGCATATAGAATTCTCTCAGAAATCACAGCATCAATGTGACCAAGTTGATTTAGTGAGTCGATAGTGAGTGTTGGCTGAGCAAATCCATTCCTCCATGTACTCACTACATAAAATTCAAGTGGGAACTGTGAATGTTCATTCTTGCTGTGAGATATTGTTAAATTTCTAGCTTACGAAATGAATGGCCCCCTGTTCATGCCTTGTTGGACCAGAAATTAAAACTTGTTTTCTTCTCAATTCTAAAGGGTCATTCCCCACAACTCCGGTTTATCTGGTTTCCTTTAACTGGATAAAACCTTAGTGTAACTCAATTTTTCTCTTAAAACACATAAGACACACTCACACACTCACTAATAAACTAAGGCAGAATTAAGAATCACCCCATGGGAAATAGGGTATTATTAACACAGTGCCTGCAAGTGTAATGAAACACTAAAGATGCATATTCTCAATATTGCAGCAATAATCAGGAAAGATGTAAACAGCTTCAGAGTCGTGTTTGTGCTTCTTAGGTGAAATCAGGCCTCATGAGCTCCCCGCAGTCATTAAACTATATGAGAGGTGATTTAATTGTTTGGGAGGCTCACAACTTGATGCTTATTCCAGAATTGCCACTCAGACAAAGCACATTTATCATGGACCCTAATGAGTAAGCCCATAAAACACTGATCTGGCAAAATGCTGTTAATCACTAAGCCGTGACTAGCTGGCAAATCATTGAAATGTTCCAGTTCCCACTCCTTCAGGGCAACAGTCAGGATTCATCCCAGATGTCAGAGGAACATATAATGGTCTGATGAGAACCTGGCACTTTCAGGGAGCCCATACTCACTGGACCTGTGGGGTTCCAGAAGGTTCTCAGTTCTCTGAGGGTACAGAGGAATTCTGTCAATGCATAGAGATGATACCTCTCAGGGATGGTTCTGGGCCTGGGAAGGATTCGCTGGAGCTACTTGTGTCCTGTGTGTACGCTGAGCTAGAGGTAGGTCAGTTTTTTACTTTACCTTGAGGCCAATGTTTGCTTATAAAAATCTACCTTTTTTTCTGTTGTTGTACATCTAGGTTAATTCCAACTCCTACTATTGTACTGAGTGCTGCTATGAATAGCAGTGTGCATGCATCCTTTGGGGCCTGTTATGCTGGCAGGTTGGTAGGAAAAGGTGTTGGCATGGGATGTACAGTGGGAACATTGGTGGAGGAGGTTGACACTAGTGGTGGGATTGATGCTGAAGCAGTGTGTGTTTGAAACTCAGTTATAAAGAACTTTGAAAATCACAATGGTTTCAAAGTATTAAAAATAGGGACTGGAGAGATAGCATGGATATAGGACATTTGCCTTGCATGCAGCCAATTCAAAAGGATGGATTAGAATCCTAACATCCAAAATGATTCCCAGGAGTGATTTCTGAGCTCAGAGCCAGGAATAACACCTGAGCACCACTAGGTGTGACCCCCCCTAAAAACAAAACAAACAAACAAACAAAAATTAAAAATAAAATTCACCTTCTGATTCCTGTTAACAACAAAGGAATCTTAAGAGTGGAGACTCATCAGCTAAAGGGGAAGCAGCTAACCCCAGCCCAGTGAGATCCCAAAGAGGACATCCCTCATTGTCTGCACACTGAAAAGGCCACTGCCCAAGTTTTGGCCCTCCCAGCCACACCCCTGCTTTACTCAGCCTAGATCTGACTCAACTCTGTGCTGGGTCAAGAACTGTTGGATTATTGCATCCTATCCTACTCAATATTCATTTTCCACCTCAGGGTGTGTTTTGGTGATTGGATTACTGGGTTCCTCCATACTTAGTATTCCTTCCCTAACCTAGAGTGTGATCTGATTCTTGCAAATAAAAGCCCGGGTTTCAGAAAGGCAAATCACTTATTCTTCAATCTTCATCCACTAAATTGCTTTCCTTCTTAGGAGCAGAAAGCTTGTGTGTTGGGATTCCTGGCTTGAGTGCTGGAATTCCAGGACCTGTTCTCCCCACTTTCACTGTGTATATTGTTTTCTGTGTTGACGTTTGCTTCTAGACCCACATCTTTCCAGGTCCTATTTTGGAGCCTGAGACTTCCTTTACAAAGGACCAGTCCCAAGGGGGCTCATATATGTTGTCTTGTCAAAGACTAGTCACATTTCTGGCACGTGGAACCCTGCATGGCAATATGGGCTTGCTTCCTAGCCTAGTCCCAGGGGCAGCTATCCTAAGCCTGTCCCATCCAGGTCTACATATAAAACAATCTTTGGTTTGGGTGAAGCCAAGTTGTAGAGAAACAGATACAAAGAAATCAGGGATGAACTTTGTTTTAGATAAAATAAGATGTAACCCAACACTCCATGCAGCCATTTGCCATAAGCTGTTAATCCATGTGCTATGGGTTTTCTATTGTGGAGAGTTCACCATGAAGTTCTAAACATTTCTGAGCGCACATTTCCAGGGTTCATTCTAGCCTACACACAGCCAGTCCTATTTCTATATGATCTAAGGAGTCACTTTGACCCTAACTATGAACATATTTTAAGCTGAAGAATAGTAAGATATGGAGAAATCTGCAAACACTGTAAAATGCCAGCGAGTAAAACCGTTTCTGAAGAGCTGGCCTGAATGTCTGACAGAAAACTCTATGTTGCTCATCAGAAGAGATAACATGGAGGTAAGGCGTTTGCCTTGCATGTAGAAGGACGGTGGTTCGAATCCCAGCATCCCATATGGTTCCCCAACCTGCCAGGAGTGATTTCTGAGCATAGAGCCAGGAGTAACCCCTGAGTGCTGTCAGGTGTGACCCCCCAAAAAAACAAAACAAAACAGAAACTCCACCACACCATTCCATGTTAATTTTCTTTCCATTTGCATATCAGTAGAAATGTAATCACAAAAATTGAACTCTATAAGAAGAAAAGTTCTCAATATTAAACCCGAAAAATTTAATAAATAGAGCATGTTTTGGTACAGTGACCAGTGATCACGGTCCAGACCTGCCGAGGGTGAGGCTTCTGTTTCTAAGAAATTTGGGGTGGTTGTGTGGTTCCAAACTTGGGAAACAGAGAATTTTGCCTCTGTGCTCTGCTGAATTTTTAAAAGTGTTTATGTTCCTAAGGAAAGTTGGTCATTTCGTATCCATATTGCAAAAGATAAAGCTTGAAAATATTGCATTTCTGCACTTCATACATCAAAATTTTCCCTTTCCTAACACTCTTCAAAAATAGATGTAGGTGCCCATAGTGCTTTAAGTTAAGTATGTAAATTTGAGTGTTTCTGTCTGTAATTTTATAAATAACCACAATAATTATCTGTTAAAAGGATATTGAAAATGGAAATATTGTTCAATATTTCCTATGTTGGCAAGAATTCCATGTGCCTTGTGAAAGCTATGGAAATGTCTGTTGTAATTGAATTCTATGACTACAGAAACTGAAAATTGTCTGTTAGAGTTGGCATGGCATAGTCAACTGAGGCTTATTTATTGGACTATTTTATTTGAAAGGTTCCCATTGCCAAGTACCAAGGGTAGGGTCCCAGAAACTATAAGTTATCCAGCCCTGCAGTACTCCAGGTCACTCTCCCCAGTTTTCTGTGGGAGTGACCATGCCTTGCACAGGGATCATTGATCATGAAGGTCCATGAACAGCACAAGGAATCCACCTCAGTCACTTATGACTTCCACCAGATTCAAAAAGGAGGCTGAGATCAAAGATGCCAAACTTGCTACTGACCAGCTGTAGCATGTGACTCTCCGGTGGGTGCAGAATTCAAGCACAAGCACACATACTAACACGCACCATACACACACATTCATATGCACACACACAGGCAAACTCAAGTACACATTTGTGCACACATGTGCATGCATGCACATGCATATGCAGGCACATGTGCACACACATACATACACACAGTGACCTGCTAGGTCATCGGCCCTGGACATGAGGCATGTAGTCAGATCCAGGGTTTGTCCTGTGCTCAGCACAGTCCAGGAAATGGACAACTGCCTGTTTGCTTGGAGAAATTGGTAGAATGACGGTATCTTGTTTCCATGAAGCCTCCAGATTCTGATGACTTCCCCTTCCTGGCCTCTTGAATAAAATCCATCATCCACTCCCACCTCTCACCTCAATTGCTTGCTGGAAAAGTGCACCTTCCTTTGGCCCGGGGCTCGTCTAAATCATCAGCTGCTTGGCCCTGCCTCGTGGGGAGCCGGGCCTTGAATACCGGGAGAGAGAGCCACATTCATCTCACTGTCTCCGGTGTTTACTCAGTAAACACATGGTCAATGCCTGGACTGGGAATTCCAGCTTGAAAAGTCTGAAATCTGGCGTTTACATTTGAAAGTCATTCATATGGTTCACAGTCAAGTTTCCAGCCATAAAACTCTTTCCAGTAATGTCTTTAAAACGATGAACTAAGAGATTAAAAGCATCTACAACTCACTTCCCTAATTCGGTGTATACAAATGTAAGTGTTCTGCTCTTTTAATGTGAAACAAAGTCCTTTTCAAGGGTCGTTTAGATAATGCCATAATGCTAGGAGTGTGAGTAGCAATAATATCTCACAGATTTCGACTTTATCCCGTTTAGTACTGCATTAGGAAAAGATTTTTATCAAGAACCCTTTTGCCTTATTATAAGTTATGGCTTTCTTTACCAAAGCAAGAATTTGTTTTTGATGAATGCATTTGTCTGAATTTCCAGATCAAAATCACATATGGCTACTGCAGAGGATTCATTTCTATTAATATCTGTAAATAATTATTTTCTTAATAACCTAAGAATCTGTGGTTTTTCAATCCTGTATCACAGAATCTGCAGATGGGCGAAGAATGATTTCTCAGAGCCATCTGTTGGTGAAACCTTTCACTTGCTATTTGTTGGCACTTGTTTCTGGAGAAATCATTTCAATTTATCTCTATTTTTAGAACAGAAATTGTATAAAATTTAACCCATTTTAGATGTTATCAAGTATGAATGGAAACTATGGGGATAATATCTTCAGTAATCTGAGAGCTCTACAATGCTCCAATGATAGAGAAGTGTCTTTTTTTTTTTTTTCAGTTTTAGTAAGGAAAGTACAAATCTTAATTTTATTTCTATGTTTGGTTAATTACTAAACTACACCGAAATAATTATCAAGCAACACAATTAATTTGATAAACTGGATAAGTGAGTTCTTAAAGAATCAACAGTCAGTGCTAGAGAGATGGTACAGAGGATGGGGTGCTGGCCTGCATGGGCTGACTCAGGCTCAGCTCAGAGTACCACAGCCCTAAGCTTCAGCAGGAGTGATCTGAGGGCAGGGTCAGGAGTAAGCCCTGAGTACTGCTGAGTGTGGCCACACATGCCAAAGTATTTATTTTAAAACAAAAATAGCTAGTTTTTCATAATCAACACTTTGCTGACCCTAATAATCCATGTTAATTTCTCTAACTATGAATAATACTTTACCAGTAGTACTTGAACTTTAGTGACTACTGTTGCGAACCGCTAAAGAACTAATGTGATTGAGTTCCCTAAAAATCAGATTTCATAGCACACATTGGCTTTTTTCAAGTCTCAGTCATGATACTCTTTCTTCTTCCTGCTCCCCCAAATTGCTGTCTTTTTGGTTTGATGAAAAGTCAAATGAAAGGTCCTCAGAAACATACTCAACATTCTTCCAAGGGCTGGCTTTTTGGGATGGAGTTTATTCAGCATATTTAGTCCTATGCATTTGACTCTTGACACATGTTCTTTGGAGGACATCTGAGTTCTATCATCCCTGAGCTGGGATCTGTTAGGAGACACTCCTGCTGTCCTTAATCCCTAACTCACAGTTCAGAGAAAACAACCACATCAATATTATTAGAATTTATAGCTCCCAAATCTTGAGAGATCTGACACTCTGAAGAAAAACAACACTGACCTTCATCAGAAGAGGACCCATCAGCCACTAAACAAACACAACTGATTTTTTCATTTACTTTTACTCTTATAACTAACAGAAAGCACGAGCCCAATTACATTGTATTAGATCATATTTGTTTGTTATAGATGCTAATATTTTAACAATCTAAACCAAAACTCATCAGGGTTAGAAACTTCAAAATCAAGCTTAGGGTAATTGTCCTCTAGAAAAATAGTTATCAAGCCAAGAATCTTAACAAAAATTTCTGAGATTCAACTTGAAAACTGGGGGTAGGATCCAGGGATTAACTATGCTTGCCTTGCATGTATGAGTTCAACCCTGGCTTTACATAGGGTGCTTCACGCATGGCCAAGGGTCATCCCTCGGCATGGGTAAAACCAGGAGGAAGCCCTGAACACTGCAGGGTGTGACCCTAAAACCAGAATGAGAAACAAAGAAACAGAATGGGGAGGTGGCATGAGCAGTGGAGCAGGTGTTTTGCATTTGGTTGGTTGCCTAGGTAGTTTGAGCCCTGCTACTTCCCCATCCCATCTTTCCAGGTGCAGGCCTGGAGCGCCCATGGGTCGACCTCAACACCTCAAGGACCCAGCATTGAAAGGGAAGTCACAGTTGGCTAAGTACCCTCAGTCTCACAGCTGTGAGTAGCCCTTGAGCCTTGAGCTGTGCTGGGGAGGTGATCTCCAGAGGAAGAAGAGACATGGACAGTGGATGATGGCAAAAGAGCAAGGGCAATATTGAAGCTTCACCTGGACAGTGAGTGGCCAGTAGAAGGGCAAAGGGCATATCGAGGTTTTGTGTTTCCACAAATTTACTGGAGTCCCCCTTGAGGCTTCAGTCTCTTGCTCTTTGCTACCTAATAAGCAATTTTTTTCCTGGTTCCAGCCGTGTGTCCCATTATTTCCACTGTTGACTGGGCTGGGGAGGCAGTAACTGGGCACAGAAATATCAACATTATTGGGTTGTTACCTCACGCCTATCCTCCCTCTCACCATCAGTGAGGGCTGAGTCCCTTGCACCCACTTGCAAAGTGATTGAGCGAGTCTGAATGATTTCAGGAATTAGAAGTCATAAAATCCTCCTCCACTTCACATAGTTTATGTCTTCATAGCAGAGAGTTATTTTCTAATTTATTTTCTTAGGATCACTTTTCTCCACCCTTTGGACAGGAAAGCAATTTCCCTCAGCCCTGTGTGTCCTCCTCCCTGAACCTTCTGAGGATTTGAGCCCACTGGCGTCTTCTCCTTGCTCCCACTTGCTCCCAAAACAAGCCTGCCAGCCCCGCCACCCATTTCTCTGGGCTGTGTGATGACTTAAGACAGGGGTCCTCAAACTATGTGCCATAGGCCACATGTGGTCCACTGGGGACATTTATCCAGCGCACTGCGTGCTTTTGCTGCTACTGTCTGTCCTGATGTAGTACCCATGTGTGGATATATAAGGCACTCTCTGACTCCCTCCTTTTTTCTCTCTCTCAACTATTCCTCTCATTCTCAGGCAGGGTCCTCAAACTACAGCCCACCAAATGTATAAGTCCATAGTTCCCATTGAAAAATTAGTAAGTTTGTTGATTTAACTTTACTTGTTCCTCATTTTAAATATTGTATTTGTTCCCATTTTGATTTTTTATTTCAAGACAAGATATGTTCAATGTGCATAGGAATTTGTTCATAGTTATTTTTTAAACTATAGACCAATCTCCAATGGTCTGAGGGACAGTGACTGATCCCTGTTTAAAATTTTGAGGACCCCTGCTTTAATAGCTTCGGCCTGTTTCTCCCCCTCACTTGTGGGGTCTTAAAGGATTGTACCACGTAGAGAACCAGAGGTGAAACATTCTTAGAGCTAATGAATGAAGGAACAAAGGTTTATTGAAGAAACTTTATGTCTGAGGACTGTGGGTGGGGTGACAGCCGAGTGTCTCGGGGGTCTGGCACCCCTTTTTATTTGTAACTCTGGCCAGTACCCTGCCAAACTGAAATGCTTAAGCGTTTTTTCCAGGGGGAAACTGAAGGTGAGCTGGAGCTTTGCAGTCTAGCAAAGCAGGAATGACGAAAACATGTAAATTATACCTTCTTTCCTCCCTGTCAACTAAATAGGCCTGGTTTTAGGCGAGTGGTCTAATCCGAAAAGCAGATGTAGTTTCTTCTTGGGGTGCTTGGTTGCGCCAACTGGCTGGCTTCTTGCCCCGCCCCCCGTCCCCCCTCACTGCCTGGACGCTGCTGAAAGTGGAGCAAGGAGAGATAGAGAATAGTTACTCCAGAACCACCGTGCTTGCACAGAACCGATGCAACAGGGGAAACAGCAGAAAAAGCCTCTGAAGGGGAGGTAGGCCTAGAGGGTGATTTCGTGATGTCATCGGGAAATTGCGTCATAAAGTCAAAACCCAAAAAAAGCAAATCCAAGCCCCCTCAGGAGTCTTCAGCTCTTGGGGTTCTAGGTCCAATAAATCTCCACTGGCAATTGTAGCCTTGGGTACTGCCCAAACCATGTCTTCCATCACAGAGCTCAGCCTGACTCGGATGCTGTGGGGAGCATGTTCCAGGCTAAGGGAGCTGCTGAATACACAGATTCACCTGGCTGGATGGTAGTCCCCCAACTCTGCTGGATTCCCCTTTTCTGACTTTTCTCCAGTGTTCAGTGTGTAATGCTCAGGGGCCACAGGAAAGGACTTGGCCAATGTTGGCATATAGGGCAAAATGCCCTATAAGGCCTTTCTGGATCTGCTTTTTATTCTCTTATTTAAAAATTAATTTAAACACTATGGTTGCAAGGTTGTTCATTATACAGTTGAATGCTTTCTCCATAGTTACAAAATTGTTCATGATTGAGTCTCAGTCATACAATGTTCAACACCCTTCCCCAGTGCACAGTTCCCACCACCAATGTCCCCAGTTTCCCTCCTGTACCCCCACCCTTTCCCTGCCTACTTCTGGGGCAGACATTTTATTTCTCTTTGTCTCTTCTTTTTGACACTGTGCTTTGCAATATATTTTTTTGGGGTCACACCCCGTGACGCTCAGGGGTTACTCCTGGCTATGCGCTCAGAAGTCGCTCCTGGCAGGCACGGGGGACCATATGGGGAACCGGGGGATCGAACCGGGTCCTAGGTTAGCGCAGGCACCTTATCTCCAGCGCCACCGCCCAGCCCCTGCAATATTGTTAATGAGGGGTGTTATCCATGCATATAGCTTTATCCTCTTATAGCAGTCAGTTCTTGTCCAAAGTAATGAGATCCAACTATCATTGCCATAGTAGATCCTTCTCTACCTAACTGCATTCATCACTCTTTGTGTCAAGCTTCCTACCATGAACTGGTCCTCCTAGTCCCAGTCTCTATTGTCTCTGAATATTATTACCTTACTATCTTTTTTTTAACCAGCAAAATAAAATCCCAGAAGCATCATCTGTTGCTGAGTAGTAAAGTGAATCCATGCATTGGTTTAGAAATAATAGTTGAACCTCAGGGCACTTAGAATGTAGCCCTGTAAAATTCCCTGTAAACTTGGGGGTGCAGAATTGCTTCCCCTTCCCAGGCCACAAGTCCCCAGACAGAACCATTCAGGTCAGCAGGACTCTACAGAATAAGGAGGTCCAGGACAAAGAGGGATGGGAAGGTAGTCACTGGTCCTTTGTCCCTAACCCCAGTGGGCTGACAAGCCTTTGCCCAGAGCCAGGTCTGTGGGATCTTTGGAATTTGAGAGCTTTCCAGACTAGTGCATTAGAGCATCCAGACGGTAGGAGCCCCCTGTTTCCTAACCCAAGTGGTATTACCTTCAGGACTTTAACCTTCACCAGAGACACAGGACTTCAGGCCTGTGCCTCCTCTTGTCACACAGCCCCCTGCACCCCTGTGCCTACCACCAGACTCTGCCCAGCCAGTGTCTCACCCAATACCCCTTGCTTCTGGCCTGTCCATGCCCTCTCTCCCCTCCTGGACCATGGTGCTCTGTAGAAGGATAAAGGACAGAACTGTAGGCCCCAGAACACCATGAACTTGAGGGTCTTTATCTCAGGCTTCTGTGAACACTCCCTCTGTGAGAGATGTGTCTCAGGAGTACATCAAATCTCATGGACTTGATTTCCAGAGGAACACAATGTTGAATCAGTCACTCCTACTTTTCTATTCTTCTCTATATAGCTCATAGAGTCAAACACAAGTGGAGTCCATGCCCCTGGGACTTTACTGCTTTACATCGATGCATTAACACCTTCTGCCCTTCTTGTTCCAAGAGACTCAGAACTTCTCCCCCCAAGTTCCATAACCTGGATTCTTCAACAGTCCCTCATCTGGTCCCCTGGGACAGGCCATTAATGCCTTCCAAAAGGACCAGCATCCAACTGTGTCAAGGATTTTATGGTTATAATTATTCTTAAAGTGATCACATATATTTATCTCATCATTGTTTTTATGGTTTCTATTACATCTGCTGGGTCAGTCCTTGGACAACTTTGACATGTTGCAGAGCAAGGGACAACATTTCATGTTCTCTCTCACTCACTCACTCTCTCTCTCACTCTCTCAAATATCTCTCAATTTCTCTTCCTCTGAGTATCTCAACTTCTCTCTTTCAATATCTCTCAACTTCTCTTAATTTCTCTCTCTCAATTTCTCAGTTTTCCTCTTCATTTATTTCTCTCTCATTAACATAATTTATATGTGTCGTGGAGGAAAAATATAAGAGAAAATCAAAGAGTTAGTTATAAGACATAAAGGCACCCAGGAGGAAGAGTGTGACGCAAGGTCAGTGTGGAACCAGAATATTCCATTAGGCTATTGAAGTTTCAGTTTCAAGACCCCTTACCTTTATGAGCTCACCTGAAGGGTGCTGGTCATATGCATTAGTAAAAAGTGCAGAAGTAAAAAATTTAACCACAACAAAAAAGACCATGTCTTTTTCCATAAGACCTCCCTCAGACACACTGCTTTCATCTAAGGTAGTTCTACAAGCTCTGGGGAGAGCTAGTTAAAGGAAGTGGGGTTGGAAATGCATTTAGCCTGGGTTTGGGGGGATATATTTTGTGGTTCACAGTTATTTCAGTATAGTGTTCTATTCTTGCAAGCCAGCATACAACAATAATGACTACAAAGAATGTTCTTCCATGGCCTGGGCCAAGTTGCTTTGTAACTGAACAGGAAAGACAGGGCTGAGGAGAGGACTACAGACAACCTAAAATTCAGCAACTTATGTTTCAGAGAGACTCAAAATCACCAATTCTAAATTTGCAGAGATTTTCAAAAATATTCATGATAGTCACTTTTAGAGAGATCATTCATTTATCTTTTAATATAGAAGTTTGCATCATACAATTACTATCATAACTAAAGGCACTTTGAGAGATTGAAACACAATTTTATTATATATTTTTAAAAAATATATTATAACACTGATTTACTAAGTTGTTCATAATTCAGTGATTTCACGCATTAAATGTTCCAGCATCAATTGCATCACCAGTGTGACCTTGCCTTCACCAGTGTTCCCATTTTCTACCCATCACCCAAGCCTGCCTCTATACAGGCACATATAAATTTACTTCCTATTGTTAACACAGCAACACAAAAGAAAATGATTCTAAAACTTAGATCAACAAGGATCAACTTGAAAAAACTGCTATATATTTCTGTAGTGTTACTGAAATCAATGTCCAGCAATTACAGGTCTAAATTTGGCTGTAGTTGAGCTTCTCATTTTCTTTTTTTTTTTTTTTTTTTTTTTTTTTTTTTTTTTTTTTTTTTTTTTTTTTTTTTTTTTTTTTTTTTTTTTTTTTTAGTTTTTTTGGGCCACACCCGGTGACACTCAGGGGTTACTCCTGGCTATGCGCTCAGAAGTCACTCCTGACTTGGGGGACCATATGGGAAACCGGGGGATCGAACCGCGGTCCGTCCTAGGCTAGCGCAGGCAAGGCTGGCACCTTACCTTCAGCTCCACTGCCCAGCTCCCGAGCTTCTCACTTTCTTCACTGAGCTTGGTAGATGTCTAGGTAACTTTCCCATCAGATTTCCTGTGATACTTACTGGGCTGACACTACTATGAAATATGCAGTCCAGAAGATCTGAAACTAATTTGGTGACTTGGCAGTTTGATAAATTTTATTTGTGGGGCTAGACTATTCCTGTATGAGAGTGTTAGGTGTGGTGTTGGACTGCTGTAGTTCAGGCAAATAGGGGAGTCTGACTCACTTAAGGCCCCAGACATGTCCACCTGGACCAGACTACCTGGAAAGAATCAGTGACCAGTATTTTCTCTTGGATTTTGGTAGAAGAGCTGGGCTGTTTTTCTGAAGGAAGATGGAAAATGTGGGCAGAGACTACTGAGTTTTCTAGTGGTTCTCTGATAGATTCACCCTATCCCCTTTCCTAAAACATCCCAGCATTTTCAGCATATAGTCTGAAACACAAATTTTTAAAAATGTGTCCTAGATATATGACAGTTAAGAAAACAACTTCAGAGGACTGAGAGACAGTACAGGGCTAAGGTAATAACTTTGCCTTGCATGCAAACAATCTGGTTCTATCTCCAATATCTTGTTTCTACCACACAGCCTTGTGAAAGCATGAGGAGTTCCCATGTGAAAGCTTCCATATGAAAAGCAGGAGGAACACCATGAGCCCTATACACTTCCTGTTTGTTGGTGGTCCTCCCAAAACTCCTCCCTCACAGATGTTAATTTTGCTCCTGAAGCTTGTTCTTTCTATTGACTCTCCAGGGTGTTGCAATGGGAAAGCAGCCATTGTTGTGTGTGTTGGGAAGGGAGTTCCACGAAAAGGGCTTCTCACCTTGTGAAGGGTTATAATTCTTCAGGATGGTTTTAGTTCTGGAAGGCAGCTGGTTCTTAAGTGAAGGACAGGGCATCCGCACAATGAGCAGCTCTAGTGGATGCTCGTGGCTCATTGTCTGGGGTGTCTGAGCTTAAACCTGTTGGCTCCAAGGAGAAGGGCTGCACTCTGACCTGGTGCATGCCCAAGCATGAGTACTACTGACTCGGGGGTGGAGGGGGTGGCAAAGAGGCATAGGGCTCAGTCTGGCCTCCCTGATGCATGTACACTTAGTGGTCTCTCAAGTGTGAAGTAATGGGTTGGGTACAGGAGAGCAGGACAGGTGGAACTATTGTGCCAAGCTATGAAAGGGGCCATTTCTGGGGCCCTGCACTACTCCATAGATCCCCTTTCTGAATGCATACACACTTTGTACAGAGTCCACCTCCTGCTCTGGCAGCTCTGCTCTGACAAGAGGAAGCAACAAGCCCTGATTCAGGTTGTGAATGTCTGTGGGTGAATGTCTTCTGCTTTCATGTCTCAATGACTCCATCTCTTAGTAAGTTTCCACCTACTTTTCTGAAAGTATATTATGCTCATACCAAAATCCACAACCTAAGTATTGAAGACCTATGTGTGAAGATGATGTGCCTCTTACATCTTCCTTGTTCTGTTTAAAACGGTAATCTAGGGCCGGAGAGATAGCACAGCGGTGTTTGCCTTGCAATCAGCCAATCCAGGACCTAAGGTGGTTGGTTCGAATCCCAGCGACCCATATGGTCCCCTGTGCCTGCAAGGAGCTATTTCTGAGCGGATAGCCAGGAGTAACCCCTGAGCACCGCCAGATGTGGTCTAAATAAATAAATAAATAAATAAATAAATAAATAAATAAATAAATAAAACAGTAATCTAGTCTCCGTAAACTATAATCTAGTCTCTGTAAAACCATACCTGCAATGCTTTGCAAGTCACTTTTTTTCTTTTCAGCTATTCAATATTAAAAGTATCTTTTCAGATAGACTAGTCATGATATTATAAAAATTATTTTACATATTTTAGCTACTACCTTAGATCATTTCTAGACATGCCGTTGTGACTAGATTGGCATGCCCTTGCATGTGGTATGTTTTGTTAGTGGGTCTACAAACTCAGGGGAGTGATCTCCAGTAATGACTGAGGAACCAGAGGTGCTGCAGATCAAACCTGGGTCAGCCACATGCAATGCAAGTGTCTTAAGCCCCGGACTGGCTCTCTGGTCTCACACTTGGTGACAATGGAAACTTCATTTATCACTAAAACCTACTGCATTTTAAATCTCTAATGTATTATATAAAAAAAATCATCATTGATAATATAATCTTAATATTATCAATAGCAGTACATGCAAGCAGTCTGAGTCTTTTCATTTATCTCCGGGGTACTCTGAAGTTCTTTGCATTTGTGTATTACATATATTAAATTATGTTACTCGGTGCTATTTAAGCATAATAATTCAAAAGCAATAATTTTTTTCTGAGAAATTACTGGTTTTATCAGTAAACCTTTAAATATTTGTGATAAATTATAAACTGAAATAATTTACTTGCATATCTTAATTTTGGTGATATAAATTTTCTCTCAGGGGCCAATGTCTTGCATGAAACTGACCCAGGTTCAATCCCCGGCATTCCATATGGTCCCTGGAGTCCGCCAGGAGTAATTTTTGAATGCAGAGCCAGGAGGAACCCTGAGCACTGCAGGATGTGGCCCAAACTCCCTCAAAATATTGTCTCAATACTCTTAATAAAAATGGATCTTAACTAATTTGGACCAGTTGCTGCTGTTGCTTGCTTTTTTTTTTTTTTTCAGATTTCTTTCACATTCAACCTCAGTTTTTCTTTTAAAAGAAAATTGTTTTAAATGTTCAGTTGATGAACATTTGAGCTGCTTCCGATTCGGGTTATTATAAATGTTGCTGCTGTCATCGTACCAGAGCAGTTTTTGTGTGTGATTATAAATTTTCACTTTTTAGAAATAAATTCCTGGGAGCAAAATGTTGGATCATGTGACTGCTGCACACATGGATTTTTTATGAAAACTGTCAGATGGCTTTATAGGATGATTGTAATCATTTGCATTCCTACCAGCAAGGCAAGAATTGCATATTTTATCTGTTTTTCACCCAATTTGGGGCTTGTCACTATCCTTAAATTTAGCCATTCTGTTAGGTGTATAGTGAGATCTTAATATGGGCCTAATCTACATTCCTCTCATTGCTAATGATGTCAAACATATTTTCCATCTTTGCACCCTTTCAGTAAAGATTTCTTTGTGTTTTACCCATTTTCAAATTGGGTGGCTTGTTCTAATGTGCTTGAACTAGAGGAATTATTTATAGATTCAAGAGAACAGTCATTTGTCAGGTATGAAACAGGCAATTATTTTGTCCTGGTTTGAAGATCAGTTTTTCTTCTCGTAACAGAGTTTTTAATTATTCAGAATTTAATATTGATAATTATATCACGCCACTTTTATTCTCTTTTGATTCATTGGTATTTGTATTTGTTCCCATTTTGTTTCTTCACTTCAAAATAAGAGAAATGCAGTGTGCATAAAAATTTGTTCATAGTTTTTATTTTATTTTATTTTATTTTTATTTTTTGGGGGAGGTCACATCCAGCAGTGCTCAGGGGTTACTCCTGGCTCCATGCTCAGGAATTGCTCCTGGCAATCACGGGGGACCATATGGGATGCCGGGATTCGAACCACCATCCTTCTGCATGAAAGGAAAATGCCTTACCTCCATGCTATCTCTCCGGCCCCCATAGTTTTTATTTTTACTACAGTCTGGCCCTCAGACAGTCTGAGGGACAGTGAACTGGCCTGCTGTTTAAAAAGTTTGAGAACAACTGGAATATGGCATCCATTTTCAATTCATGTATTTGTATAAAGTGTGATCCATAAATGTTTATTTTTTCTGTTTGGATTGTCAATGATCTGTAAGACAAATCAAATTTATATTGCACATTTGTCAAAAAGAATCTAAGTGTAATTTTCATAGCTCAGCATATGAGTTCTCTATCCAATTTGGTCACTGTCTCAGTGTCTATCATTATGCCAATACTATGGAGTAGCTACAATTGGGGTGGTCCAATAAATCTTGGGGTCTGAATAATGTCTATAGGTACTTGCTGTGCATTTGGCCCAATAGTGAATAACCTGGGTTTGATCTCTGGTATTTCATATTGTCTCCAAATCCTGCCAGTAATAATTGATCCTTGAGTATGGAACCACCAGGTATAACCCCAAAACAAATATAAATAAATGAATATTGGGAACTTAATTATTCTGTAACAGATTCCTCCTATTTATTTCCCTAATAGATCTAATTTCCCGTATATACATCTTTTATAATATCCAGAAACTGTGTTAAGTGCCTTGAGTGCCTAAGTACCTCAAGGTTACCTTCAAGGCACAGTGTGTTTCTCCATCTCTTCTGACCTTTATCTACTTCCCTCCAATCTTCAGTTTCAGCACACACATCCCACACAAGCCATGTGAGATGATCCCAGGTGTGTTTGTGTGAGTGTGATTGCCAACGTGTTTGCCAAGCTCACATGTTCATTGCTAATAGAGAGAAAGAGCATCTATTTCTGTAAATTCATCTTGTCTATTGAAACCTTGCTGAAGTCATCTTATTCCTTCTAGAACTTGAAGATGCTATGAGATTGATCCATGTAGACAACTGTGCTTTGCATACAAGGAAATTGCTTTCCCTTTCTTATTAATTGTGCTGTCTACACCCTCCAACTTCAACTACGTGTTGATTTAAAGAGGGGAGAATGGATGAAGCTTGCTTTGTTCTGGCTAAAAGGGAATAAATTTGTCTTTCAACAATATGTCTGATTTAGCTGTCAGCTTTTCATAAATGTTCACTATCCAAATGAGAAGTTTATTGTCTTTTCTATAATTAGATTTCTGTCGTGAGTAATGTTACTTATTTTTTGCATTAATTTATGCAATATATGATGCTAAGAAATTATGTTCCTGGGGCTGGAGCAGTGGCGCAGGAAATAGGGCATTTGCCTTGCACGTGTTAACCTAGAAAGGACTGAGGTTTGATCCCTTGGTGTCCCATATGGTCCCCAAGCCAGGGACTATTTCTGAGCACATAGCCAGGAGTAACCCCTGAGCATCACCGAATGTGGCCCAAAAATCAAAAACAAATAAGCAGAAAAAAAAAGAAAGAAGGATTTTATACAATATATGTTTTGAAGGAATTACATTGATCTGTTTATTGCCTAGTATTTTACATTCCACATTGTCTAAACATCTGTTCATATATTGCTAAAATCTACTTGCCAGTATCCATAGTATAAAGATGCTTACAGTTTATTTTGTGCCTATGACTTGATAGAGGAGTTGAACCTGGATCCTTATTCAATTAATTGGAAAATGTATGTTCCTCTTCCCTTTTTTAGAATATACTTTGGAAACTTTAGTTTAGTCTTCAGACATTTAGTAGAATCAGGTAACAAAATGCCCAGCTTTGGATAGGCAGCTTGTAGAAGATATACTCCACATTATTAATATGGATATAATTTCCCTAAATGTTATATATAGAACATTTCAAATTTGTGTTCAAAAATGCATGAATTTCATAAGAACGTTGTGAAGTTCTTATTGAGACAGTGTTGGCATTAGAATCTATATGTTTGAGGAGTACTAATTCACGCATCTAGAAAATGCATCCTACTACCCCAGGGTTCCAATGTGAATGTTCCTGCAGTTCCTACCCTTCCCTCCATCTTAATGTATTATCCTGATCTTTTAGCAGTCAGTGTTAAAAGTAAGCTTTTACAAATTTTTGATCAAAGTTATCGATACTTTATTTTTTGTTTGTTTGTTTTAGGGCACACCCAGTAGCACTGAGGGGTTACTCCTGACTCTGTGCTCAGAAATCGCTCCTGCCAGGTACGGGGTGGGGGGGAAGGGGGGCCATATGGGATGCTGGAATTTGAATCAATGTTGGTCCTGGGTCAGCCACTTGCAAGGCAAACACCTTATTGCTGTGCTATCTCTCAGGCCCCAGAGTAATCTTTAATTTCTATATGAATATTTTGGTTCTGGCCTTTAATGCCTCTTTCCTCTCAGTATATTTTGCTAATTTTTATTTTCTAAAGAAGAGCTTAGATATTCTTACTTTTTTAAAATTTGTTTTCTTTATTTAAGCAACATGATTACATACATGATTGTATTTGGGTTTCAGTCATAAAAAGAACATCCCCCTTCACTAATGCAAGATTCCCACCACCAGCCCCCATCTCCCTCCTTCCCCACACTTGCCTGTATTCAAGACAGGCATTCTACTTCTCTCACTCATTAATATTGTCATGATAGTGTAGTCATCTCTCTAACTACAGTCACCACTGTAGCTCACTGTGGTGTGGTTCACACTGAGAGCTGGTCCTTCTAGTCCTATCTCTGCTGTCTCTGGTCATTATTACAATAATGTATTTTGTTTTTCTTCAAACCCATGGATTAGTGCAACTATTCTGTGTCTACATCTATTCTTCTGATTTATTTCACTCAGCATAATGGTTTCCATGTTCATCCATGTATAGGAAAATTTCATGACTATTCTGACGGCTGCATAATATTTCATTGTGTATATGCACCACAGTTTCTTTAGCCATTCATCTGTTAAAGGGCATTTTGGGTGTTTCCAGATTCTGGCTATTGTAAATAGCACTGCAATGAATATAGGTATGAGGAAGACATTTTTGTATAGTGTTTTTGTGTTCCTAGGGTATATACCTCGGAGTGGTATAGCTGGTTCATATAAGAGCTCAATTTCCAGTTTTTTGAAGAATCCCCATATTGTTTTCCATACAGGCTGGACTAGATGGCATCACCACCAGCAGTGAATGAGAGTTCCTTTCTCCCCACATCCTCGCAAGCACTTCTTTGTGATGTGTGCCAATCTCTGTGGCGTAAGATGGTACTTCATAGTTGCTTTGATTTGCAGCACCCTGATGATTAGTGATGTGGAGCATTTTTTCATGTGCCTTTCAGTCATTTGTATTTCTTCTTTGATAAATTGTTCATTTCTTCTCCCCATTTTTGATGGAGTTAGATTTTTTTTTCTTGTTATGTTCTGTTGGCACCATTTATATCTTCAATATTAGCCCCTTATCTGATGAGTATTGGGTAAATAGTTGCTTCCATTCTGTAAGTGGCTTTTATATACTTATCACTATTTCCTTTGAGGTGCAGAAGCTTCTCAGCTTAATAAAGTCCCATTTGTTTATCTCTGCGTTCACTTCTTTGAACAGTGTTTGTTTCCTCCTTAAATATGCCTTTAGTCTCAATGTCCTGGAGTGTTTTACCTACGTTTTGTTCTATATATCTTATAGCTTGGGGTCTGATATCAAGTTATTTAATCCAGTTGTATTTTACCTTTGTGCATGGTGTTAGAAGAAGGTCTGAGTTCCCTTATTATACAAGTGGTTGAACAGTTGTGCCAACACCACTTGTTGAAGATGCTTTCTTTGCTCCATTTTGCATTTCTTGCATCTTTATCAAAGATTAGTTGATTGTATGTCTGGGAAATATTCTCTGAATATTCAAGTCTATTCCATTGATCTGAAAATCTGTCCTTATTCCAATACCATGCTGTTTTAATGGATATAGCTTTGTAATACAATTTAAAGTTGGGGAAAGTGATGCCTCCCATATTCCTTTTCTCAAGGGTTCCTCTAGCTATATGTGGATTTATATTGCTCCAAATGAATTTCAGGAGTGCTTGATTTACTTCTTTGAAAAATGTCATGGATATCCTTAAAGAATTGCATTAAATCTCTACAATGCTTTGAAGAGTATTACCATTTTAATGATGTTAACCCTCCCAAGCCATGAGCAGGGTATGTGTCTCCATTTCTTTGTATCTTCTATTATTTCTTGAAGTAGGCTTTTGTAGTTTCTTCATAAGGTCTTTCTTTCACCTCCTTAGTTAAGTTGACTCCAAGACATTTGAATTTGTGTGAGGATAGTGTGAATGGGATTATTTTTTAATGTCCATTTCTTCTCTATCATCATTGGTGTATAAGAAGGTCATTGGTTTTTGCGTGTTACTTTTATAGACTGCCACTTTGCTATATGAATCTATTGTTTCTAAAAGTTTTTTGGTAGAATCTTTAGGGTTTTTTTTATATATAGTATCATGTCATCTGCAAATAGTGAAGTCTTGAATTCTTCCTTTCCTATCTAGATGACCTTAATATATTTTTCTTTTATAATCTATGGCAAGAACTTCCAACACTATGTTGAATAGGAGTGATGAGAGAGGGCAGCCTTTTCTTAAACCAGTTTTTAGAGAATAGGCTTTTAGTTTATCTCCATCGAGAATAAAATTTGCCGTTGGTTTGTGATAGATACCTTGACTATATTGAGAAAGTTTCTTCCATTCCCATTGTGATGAGAGTATTTTTATCAAGAATATATGTTGGACCTTATCGAATGCTTTCTCTGCATATATAGATATGATCATATGGTTTTTATTTTTTGTTGATATGGTGTATTATGTTGATTGATTTATGTATGTTAAACCATCCTTGGATTCCTCGAATGAAGCCTACTTGGTCGTGTTCTATGACTTTTTCGATGAGGCACTGGATTCTATTTGCCAGGATTTTGTTGAGGATCTTTGTATCTGTGTTTATTAAGGATGTTGGTCTGTGGTTTTCATTTTTGCATCATTTCTGTCTGGTTTTGGTATCAAAGTGATGTTAGCTTCAAAAAACCTATCTGGAAGTGTTCCTATTTCTTCAATTTCATGAAAGAGCCTGAAAAGGATTGATAGTAGTTGCTCTTGAAAGGTTTGAAAGAATTCAAACCTAGTAAATCCATCTGAGCGTGAATTATAGTTTTTGGGAAAACTTTTGATTACCATTTTAATTTCCTCAGTAGTGATGGGTCTGTTAAGATATGCTAGATTGACCAGGTTTAACCGTGGAAAATTATGAGTCCAAGAATTTATTCATTTCTTCCAGGTTCTCATATTTCATGGCATAGTATTCTCAAAGTAGTCTGATTACCCTTTGAATTTCTACAGTATCTGTAATGATCTCCCCCATTTGTTTCTAATCCACTTTCTCTCCTTTTCTTTGTGAGTTTAGCTAGATGTTTATCAATCTTGTTTAAAAAAAACCCAACGACTTTTTGTTTCTTGTGCAAGCCCACTGTAAATCTTAAAGATACTCCTTTGAATGAATTTCCATTTTGATCTTGCTGATTTCAGTATTCTATCCCTATCTGTGGGAACCATCATTGTGACTAGGATGTGTCTTCGGGTGTTTTTCTTTATGTCTCTTTTAGCTGGTAATTTTGGGCATGCAGAATTTGGCTACATGCAGTATTTCACTCTGGGAATTTCTCTGCAATGATGTCCTCGACTGTTGATTCTGAAGATTTTCTTCTTCTGTCTCTGGAACTCCAATGAGTCTTGTGTTGTTTCTGTTTAGTTTATCAAAGACTTCTATTTTCATCTGTTCACATTCTTTGAGTATTTTTCCATTGTCTGATCATTTGTTTTAAGGCTCTTTTCCAATCTCTTCTATTGTATAGAGTTGTTATGCATCTCATTTTCCAGCTCACTGATTCTGTCCTCATCTGCTTTTACTCTATTAGAGATGCTTTGCATTGAGGTTTTCATTTCATCTACTTTACTGAGTTTTTCAGTCCTGTTATTTCAGTTTGGAGTTTTCTGATTTCTATCTTTGTGGTCTGTTCAGCTCGACCTATGCTTTCTTTGAGTTCTATGAAGATCCTCCATAATTTTTCTCTAAACTCCTTATCTGAGTGACTAACAAGGTAGTTGGCTCTTCTCAGGTCATCAGAGCTGCCATCTTCATCTCTATGCATGGAGTTGGCCTGTGTAGTTTTCTCATTGTCTCGATTGTAGTGTAGTTTTTTCTATGCATAATCGTGACATTCATTGGCTAGAACATGCATGTCACTGAGCAGCTGCACTCCTTTGGCATTACTCTTTGTGGGCTGAGACAGCCTACCTTGCTGGTGAGCCTTGATGAGACTAAGTGTGCTGGGGTCTTCTTTAGCAGCCTCACAAAGGAAATCAAGAAGCCAAGTATGGAGGAATGCAGAGGCCCTTTATAAGCCCATGGCAGGAGTCTGGCACCACCCTCTGTGGACAGAGATAGCCTACATTTCTGGTGAACCCTTATGAGATTATGTTTACTGGGGTCTTCCTCAGCAGCCTCACTCAGGAAATCAGGAAGCCCATATTCTTACTTTTTCAATTTCAATGTATGTTTTTGAATCCTAAAGCCTCCTCTATTAAGAGGAGGCTTTTCACTGAAATTTATTTTTATATCTTGTATTTTTTTTTTTGGTTTTTGGATCACACCTGGCAGTGGTCAGGGGTTACTCCTGGCTGTCTGCTCAGAAATAGCTCCTGGCAGGCGCAGGGGACCATATGGGACACCGGGATTCGAACCAACCACCTTTGGTCCTGGATCGGCTGCTTGCAAGGCAAACGCCGCTGTGCTATCTCTCCGGGCCCCTATTTTTATATCTTTTTAGACTTAGTCTTTGACACATAAATTAATTAAAAGTGTATGGTTTGCCTTGAACACAACTGACCCTGTTCAGATCCTGTAGTACTATGGTCTCCAGAGCACTCCAGGAGTGATTTATGAGCACAGAGCCAGGGTGAACCTTGAGCACAGTATCAGGAGTGAACCCTGAGCACAGAGCTAGAGTAATCCCTGAGCACAAAGCCAGGATGGATTCCTGAGCATAGAGCCAGGAATAAGCCCTGAACATATCTGCATGTGGCCCCAAAACAAAAGTGTGCCTCTGTTTCAAATATTCAGAAGTTTGTTTCATAGTTATGTTATTTATTTGTAGTTTTATTAAGTTGTTTCACAGATAGCATTAATTTTTAATTCACTGAGATTTGCTTTATGACTTCAGAAGTAATCTGTTCACTAGGCACTTTGAGTTATTACACACACACACACACACACACACACACACACACACACACACAAA
>PVKC010001615.1:32816-49123 GCA_004027635.1 Crocidura indochinensis | reverse complement strand
TTCTGCACATGGTTTAGCAGTTAGTAGCCTGGAAAATGACCCAATAGCCAAGATAGTTTTTTTTTAATCTTCATTGTAAGTGCTTGTTTAAAGTTTAAGCCTGTAATTGACTATTTTGCACATTGTTCATTGTTAATTCTTTTCAGGCTATTATAGTTTTGTAAATACATTGCCTGCTAAGTTGTGTCAGTAGAGGAACATTAGTGCTATACGAAAATCCAGTTAAATGTGGTGTTTAAAAAGCATTCTCAATTAGGTTAGATCACCATGATCTCAAAGTGATCCTAGGAAAGTCACTTTTACATGTGCAAATTTCCACTTAGTAAATGGTTTGAAGACTTAAAAAAAAGGGGAGGGGCAGATTAATTCATATTGTGCTGTGGCCAACTGAAGAGTTTCTGCTGATTTGTGGCTACATTGCTCAGTATTGTTCATCAACTTCTTTAATCTGCTTTATTTTGGAGCACCCAAAATACGCCGGCTTCACACTTTGATCATATCTATTAGGCATCATGTACTAGATAGCTCAGATGAGGTCACTTTTATTATACTTACCCACATACCACTGTAACTTACTGTATTCAGAAGCATGTGATAAACACTAATCAGAAAATGAAAGGACTCCTTTGTATTCAGAATATAACTATTTGATTACTTAGATTTTTTCCACTGTTTTTAGGCCACACCTGAAATGCTTCTGGCTCTGTACTCAGGGATCATGTGTGATATTTGGGATTGAACCCAAGTCAGCCACATGCAAGGCAAGCACCTTGCCTGCTGTACTGCTGCTCTGGCCTCTTCTTTTTTAATTTTATGATTTTGTTTTAGTTTGGAGGCCACACCTGATTGTACGCTGGGCTTATTGCTTATAAGGTGTCACTCCTGGCGGTGCTTGTGGGATGATATGTGTGTGGTATTGGGAGGACTGAACCCAACTTGGAACTCTGCTTTTCTTAATTTCGAAGATGTTTGAAATTTTATGTACATTCTAGTATTTAATGACTATAAGACTGCATTTGAAAGAGAGTTAAATTTTGCCTGTCATGTACTAAAGACTATACGAATATGGACATAATTATGGAAAATAATGGTGCAGATAAAATGTGATTTATCTGTGTATGATATAGAAAGAAATATAATGTTTGGGAACATACTGTATGTAGTTAAAGCTATTTATCATTATGTATAAGTGGAAACTTACATAAAACTCCTTGATTAAGTTTTATGTGAAACAAAGGATATGATTGGAAGTGTAGAATTGGAGAATATTTTAAGAGCTTGATGATAATCCAGCTACAGGCTTTGTAGCAAATTTGTGGTCAAACTAGAGAAGAAAAGGATAGAACAGGGAAGCTTATGTTGGTTATGCACATTTGCGACACACATTAGAGTGTGAATCTAATGGATTGCTTTACTAGATTTGATCATCAAATGATGCTTTTCATAGCAAATATTATCTGAACCATTGATTTAAGCATCAAAAAAATACAAGATATGTGTAGGCAGAATGGCAGCCTTTCTGCGCCTTGAAACAAAATGTAGCAGTTGGCCTTGAATGTTAGACCCTAAAAAGGAGAAAGAGTGGAAGAAGAAAATCCACAGTGAAAACGAGCAAATGTATTCAAAGATAATTTCAGTAAATGGGTGGATAGAAATTATACTGCATCAAAAAATATACTATATGAATATTTTCAGTAACAGACTGACAGAATTGGAAACTGAAGAGCACATAGCAATTATTTATTAAGAAAGAGGCATAGTTGACATTGAGTGTTATAGAGGAGCAAACTGACATGATTACAGGAAGACTTTAAGAATATCATAAAATATCCCAAAATTAAGAGTGAAAAAGGAAGAATGATACCTCTGAGATCATAATAAATAATAATGAGTTATTGCTGAAAGTACCTAAAGAACAGGAGGTCCTAAAAGTGGTTTGTCAAGCCTGGAAGAGCTAGAAAGGATAATTTATTGACATGCAGTGGAGACACTGCTAAAAAATAAATGAATTTTTCACCTCAGTGTTCACAAAAGAGGAAGGAGGACAGATGCCAGAACCATACATAAATTTCCCAGGGGAGAATGAAGAAATACAAGAGAAATCAGGATCTTGCTGAAACAGGTGATCTAGGGGTGAGAGGGAAAAACTAATAAAGCCTAAAGCTTAGCACTAGTCACCTAGAAACCTTAAAAACATTGGAATGAAGGAGAAACTGGAAAGGAATAGAAACTCTGTTTTAGGGTGGTTAGAAATATTTTTGTGGGTTTATTTAATCCAGTTAACTCATTAGCTAGCCCCTTTAGTATCTCTCTGTCTTTGTCTCTGTCTGTCTGTCTCTGTCTCCCTATCTTTCTCTCTTTCTCTCTCTCTGTCCCTTCCTCCCTTCTCTTCCCTTCTCTCTTCTTCCCCACTTTGGTTTTTTCAGCCATACATGGCAGTGCTCAGGGGTTACTCCTGTCTCTACACTCAGGAATCACTCAGGGCACCCTTAAAGAGTCATGGCATGCCAGGAATTGAACCCAAATCAACCTTATGCAAGAAAAGTACCTTTATTATTATTATTATTATTATTATTATTATTATTATTATGCTGTATTATCTCTCCAGCCCCTTATTAGATATTTCAGTGCTGGGACTAAGTCCTAGATGTGCATTGAAAAAAACAGACATCTTATGGAAATCTTTGACCTCACTTTCTTTCTCTCCCGTACCTCTTGCCAAGGAAAGAGATACATTTTATTTATTTATTTACTTATTTATTTATTTATTTATTGGTTTTTGGGTCACTCCTGGCTGGCTCGGGGGACCATACTGGATGCTGAGATTCGAACCACTGTCCTTCTGCATGCAAGGCAAATGCCCTACCTCCATGCTATCTCTCCAGCCCTATTTTTTTTATATTATTTGCTAGTAGTAGTAGGAGTAGGAGTAGTATAATTAATTATAATTTTGGAGCCATACTTGATGGTGTTCTGGCTTACTCCTGACTCAGCTCAGGGATCACTACTGGCAGGGCTTGGAGGAATATAAGTATTAGTAGGAATTAAATCCAGGTTGACTGCATGCAAAGAAAGTGCCTAGACTATCACTCCTGCACTAAGTCAAGGGTGCTAACCTTTTATTATGTCTCTGATATTTTTATCTGGCTTTCTAGTGGAAAATGCCTGAACATGGCAACATGTGTATGTGGGGGTTGTTTGTGCCCTCTTTCCTTATCTTAGTCTGGTATTAAGCATTCTCTTCCTTCTCGTTCCAGGCTTACTGGTCAACCCTGTGCTTCAAACCAAATGTCTTCCTTGTTGTTCTCTAACAGCTGTCCAGGAATTAGTTTAAAAATCCTTGACCTTCTACTGCTGTTTTGGGATTTGCCTTGAGCTGATTAGAGCTGTTTTAAAGTATGCCTTTCCTTTTTTATCAATTTCTTCTGCTTCTCCTTTCCATTTTGAACTTAGATGCAAAAACTAACCTTCCTCCTCTGATAGCCATTTGAACTACCCCCTTCCCCAGTCTTCTACTCCTTAAAGCACAAAGATCTTTCTGTTTCTCTTCCTATAATTAATCATTCTTTGCTTTGTGTTCAAAGAAACTGCTACATTTTGTTTCATGTTCAGACGTTGCTTGATAATAGTCATTGATGCAAATATTGTGAAGAGGATTCACTATGTATACTTCTTCCTATCTTTTTTTTTGCTTCAACAACAGAATGCGATACGAAAGATGTTTCAGAGATATGATTTCTAAGCATGTAGGACATAGATATAGTCGATAGGGATAATCACTATATAGTTTTGTCCACCTTCCCTTATTTTCATGGTCAAAGTTCTCCTTAATTAAAGGTATCGCCGGTGACACATTTTCTGGTAGGTAACTTTTGCCTAGGAAAAATCCCCTATGAACTCTTGAATCTTACATGCTATTTAAATGATGGGTATTTAAATGTCTCTCAAAGCTGATGACTTAAGTTCATATATAGAGAAAGATCAACTCATATGTTCTATTACCTTTTTTTCTCTCTCAAATTTTCATCTTATATACAGCTAGTTTTGAGTTGACTGATTTTCCCCAGGAAATAGGTTATTCCTGAGGACTGTCAGACCTGCCACCTTATTTTGGGAAAGGCTAAGACTCAAGAGACAATGTTTTTAAGAGTCAGCAATATCATTATAACCTCCATGCATTGTGTAACAGATGAGAAAATAAAAGCAGAAATAGTAAAGTGACCAGGGGGAAGGTTTTGTACGTCTTCGTATCTCTTCTTGGCTTACTTTGAAAATAATCCAATTCCATTCTTTTCTATATCAAATATGAAAGTGTACATGAGTAACTCTATACTAAATATAAAAGTAGACACAAATAATGGCATTCCTTAGCTTTCAGACTGTAACCCCTGAACTCCCTTAGGAAATGTGACCTCACCTTGTAGATCTTCTCTCTTCCTTTGCATTGACTTACCTGTGGGGCATTCACATAGGGCAGATATCTGAGCTCAACCTTCAGTCTCCAAAGGTCAGGGTTCACATCCAGGACAACTCATCTCAATGTGCATTTAGTGATTCTGAAGTCCTACAAGGTTTGAGAATCTCTGACCTACACCTTGCTTTAAAAAACTCTTTTGAATTTTCAAATAGTTTATTTTTCTTGAACCGGATACTTATTTTAAAATTTCTCTATATCATTTTCACTCAGTGAGTCATTACCTATTTAGCACCTAACTTTTTACAATCCAGATATTTTTGTGTCATAAATTAACATTTTTAGGTCAGTGACACATTTTAATACTATTAAAAGTGTACATACTTTCTGAAAAAGTTAAAGTGAACTGTTTGTTGTTGTTGTTGTTGTTGTTGTTGTTTTACTGCTCAAATCAAGGCCATTAATCACATGGCCCTAAAGATTTATCTTTGTATTAATTATGCAAATGACAGGTATTCATTGTTGTAAATTCACAACTAAACATATGTAGTTGGAATGATTTTCCTTGTATATAAGAAAAATCTTAGCAAATTCGTTTGAATGAATGACAAGTCAAATTAAAGGAGAGTAGGCACTATAATTATTTCAAATAGAGCATCATTCATTATTTTTGTAATTTTCAACTAAAACTAATGACATCAAAAGGGAAGCTTTGCCTTATGCTGAAAGATTAGCAAAGAATACTATGGAATTAACCTTGACATTGGTTGTAGACAAATATTTTTTTTAAATTGATTTGAATGATTTTGTTCTGGCTTGGCTTACTATCTACAGTAAAGCATTTTTTAAGGCTACCTTTGTAATGAGAGTATCAAAACACCCATGTTTTTCTACTTTGAATTTTATTTTTTGTAATGAGTGAGATTATAGTAATGATACTTCTTAATCCAATTAATTACAAAACTATATTCATCTGATAGAGGGTTTTCTTTCAGTTGTAATTTGATCATGTAATGGAAGCAGTAATGGGCCCAGGCTGCTTACAGCCTTGATTTACTAACCTCTTCACATAGGGTCTGGAGCGATATATGATGTATACGATGTATGGGGATTTGCCTTGTGCACACTGACCCAGGTTCAATTACCATCACCTCATATGTTGCACTGAACAGAGCCAGGCGTAAGCCCTGAACACTGCCACGTATCACCCCCTAAAGCAAGCAAACAAGCAAACAAATAAAAAAACTCACAAACCATAACCTCTTCATTTGAGGTTTCATAGTGGTAAACACTTAGTGTTTCTGTTGAATTCTGTACATTACATTTAAGTTGATAACTTTGAAATACAGCAAGAAAAATCAGTTCAAAACTCTTTATGCTTTGTAACATGTGGCCCAAAATTAAAATGTATAGAATTTAGGCATTTTCTTGCTTTACATATTCCATTTTACATTCAAAATCATTAACACCTGCTTTTATTTAGAATACTTGGCAAATTGAAAGCATAACCTTTAGAGAGATTTTAAAGTTCTTGTATTTAACTGAATAATTAGTTAAATCATTAATCCTGTAAAATTATTTCTCAGTATATTAATAACCATTTTTGTACTCATGATCTTTATTAATCACCAAATCTTAATTGGTAAAATTTCACTTGAAGACATACTTTCAAAGATTCAGAATACTTCTGTTAAAGAATGGGAAAGCAGTATGGAAAGCAATTATTCTTTTGGCCCCTTATATGTTTATTTCATTTTATTATGGTTTGGGGTCACACTTGGTGGTGTTTCAAACATACTCCCAACAGTGATCAGGGAAACATACTGTGTGACAGGAATCATACCAGGGCTAGCCACTTTGCCCCTCCCAGTGTACATTCTCTTCTCAAATGTTCTGCATGTTAAGGATCATTTTGTGAAGGACCTTACCAGCCAAGTTAACCATATATATATTTTTCCATTTAGCCAATCAATACTGAGAATTGACTTGGTTCTATACAGTGAGATTTAGCTAAAACCAAAGCAGAAACTAAAGCCAGCCCTAGTGGAGCTTTTATTCTAAGAGATGAAAGTTTACTAGTATTTTTGAGCTTGGATCAGAAGTATGTATGGTCTGAATGGTTACAACGTTAATATTCATCAGTATTCACTGATTTTGAGCCAAATCAAAGAGTATTTTAAATAATAAAAATAACTGCAGACTATTTTCAATTATGTTCATTTGAATGCAGGTACACTTATAACCTAAATATACATATATATATATATATGTATGTATATTTTGGTTTTTGGTTTTTGGGTCACACCCGGCAGTGCTCAGGGGTTACTCCTGGCTCCATGCTCAGAAATTGCTCCTGACAGCACGGGGGACCATATGGGACACCGAGATTGGAACCAATGACCTTTTGCATGAAAGGCAAATGCCTTACCTCCATGCTATCTCCCGGGCCCACATATATTTTTATTTAGGGAAAGTTGTGGGCTATCTATAATTTCTATTACTATTTACCAAGCACTTGGCTAGTAGACATCAAAGAATAAACATCAACAGTTGATTACATAATGATGTTTTGTTCAACAGTAAACCACATACATTCCTGTGTATAACTTAGGTATACAGTAGGCTTATCCCATTTAGGTTATATATAGAGCATTTTGATTTGAATAAGTACACATGCTGTTTGAACAACAAAATTGCCTATCAATGCATGTCTCAGAAATATGTCACCTTTATTAAACAATACATGACTTACTAAAGTTGTCTTGAATGAGTGTTTATAGTTCATTAGCTAGATAGGTACCACTTAAGAGCAGAGAGTTTGCCTATATATTAGATGAAGAGAACTGAAGTGGTGATCGGTATGGAGAAGCTGTTCTGTATGCCTTTTAACCCATATTATCAGGACTAGAATTTTCTGAAACATCATAAAGCAGAAAATTAGCTTCTTTTATAATGATGCAAGTAAATAAATATTATACATAGTGATACAAACTATAATGTGTCCCTCAGATTCTGTTATTAAAATTAATTTTATTATTGTGACTATTCTTTGTGGAAAGAATTAGTAAAGAAAAATTGATGAATAAAAGTCATTTTATAGGAGCATAACAGAGTTTTCTCCTAGAAACAGAGATTGATGAAAAATTAGTATGAGATTGCTGTATGATGATAAGAGCATTGAAACTATTCAATGTATTAGAGATATTTGAAAAAAATTGCTGTACTCCACCTCTCTAAGCCTGATTTGTTTTATTTTCCTTAGAATAAAAGTTGCAAGTGGGTAGGAATTATGCCTTTAAATGTTAGCCTATAAAGAGCTGGAAAACTACTCAAGGGTAACAGCTGAAGAGGAAATGGCTCTGTCAGCACCATGAACATGGATGATTGGGCACACAGGGGACACAAGCAGAGAGAGAGGTACAGAGGGAAGAGGTCATAAAACAAGGAGGCTTGTTTGGAAGTAAAATAGAATAGCAAAGGAGAAAAGCCTTGGGAACTATTGAGGCGATACATTTTTTTTTAACATCGAACAAATATGTACAGTTGAAAATGTGTGGTACTTCTTGTGTAGACATTGCTGTCAGCAGTAGCAGCACACACAATTGATGTATTAGAGAAATGTTTAATCTCGTGATTCCCCCATTTTCTTCCTGTGTCACCAAATGCATGCATTCGCAAAGCAATCCAGATTAAGGTACAGTGTTTCTGTCGTTGATACATTGGAAGCTTACTTGCCCACATAAAGCAAATGAAGTTCAAGTCTCATCGGCATTAAATTCTAAGTAGTGAGGGTGACCTTTGTCTAATGTTTATTGTCACTGTCTATAAATATTTATCAATATTCCAACATGGCAACAATAGCCACTGCTTAGTTTTGCTCTCACCCTGGTGCCAATCACTGTGCTATTATTTGCAAAGTCTATATACAACAGGCCTTCATGAGAAATGTTTACTATCCTCGTTTTCCAAAGAATGATAATGAAAGGGAGAGGTTATAGTAATTTTAAAGGAGGGTGCACCACTGGGTGGGTAGCAATATGTCTGGGATTTACACTTAATCCTGCTAGACTCTGAAGCTTGTGTTTATAACTAGCAGATCAGAGTGCTTGCCTGGATGGAGCAGGTAGACTTGACAGATAAAATATATTAGAAGTAAATACAAGATAAGATTATGTCTTCTAAATAAACAAAAATTTGAGGGCTAAGGGACCACCTGCTGTACTTCTCTCTCTCTCTCTCTCTCTCTCTCTCTCTCTCTCTCTCTCTTCCTCTCCTTTTCCCTCTCCCTCTCCCTTTCTCTATTTCACCACAATTATAAGGGGGGAAGCCTTAGAAACGTCATGATTAAGGGTCACAAAAATCAAGGGAAACAATCACAATCATTATTTTTTTGGGGGGGCGGAGGTCACACCCGGTGACGCTCAGGGGTTACTCCTGGCTATTCGCTCAGAAGTCGCTCCTGGCAGACACAGGGGACCATATGGGGAACCGGGGGATCGAACCGAGGTCCATCCTAGGTTAGCGCAGGCAAGGCAGGCACCTTACCTCCAGCACCACCGCCCGGCCCCCAATCATTATTTTTAATAAGGAATAAGTAAAACTGATGAGTGGAGGGCCTGCTGCTTTATTAATAGGGATGCATGCATCTGGTGAGGACTTGTACTTGCCAGCTCTACTGCTGGCCTGAAATTGGGACTCTCTGTGGCATTCAAGTGAGTGTTTACACCCAAATCTTTTCTGATCTTTGACAATGTAAGTTAAATAGTATGAAATTCCATAGAAACATTTAGAGATTCAGTATTTAGGTAGAATCAGAGTAATATATTTCCTCAATAGAGGTAAAGGAAATGGTAGATTTTTCTGTTGGATAATTGATCTTGTGCATTTATTTACTTTCTGAGAGGTTTGCATTCTACCTCGACCACTTACACTCCTGATCCCCCATTCTGTGTTATCTGGGAAACAAATAACTGGACCAGAGTGTCTATTCAAAGGAGGTTTTCCCGAGTCTTTGTTTCTTGTTCACCTCTGCCATTTACTGAATTTGATATAAAGTAGGGGTCTCAAACTTGCGGCCTGCGGGCTGCAAACGCCCCTCCTCCGTACAACATTTTGTGACCCTGCCCTAGAGGAATCTTGTTTTGTTTTGTTTTGTTTTAGTTGTTTGGGCCACACCCCCAATGTTCAAGGATTACAACTACTAACTTTGCACTCAAGGATCATCCCGACTTTGCCTCCCGTGACCTGCAGGTAAATTGAGTTTTGTTTTATCAGTCATAATTATAATTTTGTTAATTTACCATCTACTCTCCCTCTTATTTTCACAGAATTGATTTTCTGAAAGATTTCACCCTGCATTTCTGTATATTTTTCTTCTCCATTGGCTGTATCTTTAAGAGATCCTTTGGCTTTAGTTGTCCCACTGTCTGGGAGAGTTTGAATGTGTGTATCTCAGAATTTACAACCTTCAGGACCATACCTCCTATCTCACTTCATTCTTCTGTGCATTGTCCTGGGTCTAATATATCATTTCTAACCATTCACCACTGGCTGTCTTCTTTGCTTTTAGACTTTTTCTGACCAACCAATCTGAGAAGAAATTATATAAGAATCATCAAAGTAAAGCAGAAATAGTGACTTTTGAGGAAACAAAGATGTCAGACTTATCACATATGTTACTTAATTGAAGATTTGTGATTCTAAAATTTCAGTTGAGGGGCCGGGCGGTGGCGCTGGAGATAAGGTGCCTGCGCTAACCTAGGGCGGACCGTGGTTTGATCCCCCGGTTCCCCATATGGTCCCCTGTGCCTGCCAGGAGCGACTTCTGAGCCAGTAGCCGGGATTAACCCCTGAGCGTCACTGGGTGTGGCCCAAAAACCAAAAACCAAAAAAAAAAAAAAAAAAAAAAAATTTCAGTTGAGATCTCTCATGTCTTAGAATTTAATAGGCCCCTTTAATCTTCTCAGCTTTTAGTATTTCCTATCATTTCAGTTTGTTTTAACGTGTTTGTCCAGGAATCTTCATCAGGAAACCTTTGATCTTATTTAGCCTTCTCCTTTCCCACTGCCTTTAAATGTTCAGTGCAGTGTAGGGCTCTCCAGGCTAGGCCTCATCCACATCAGGCCATGATTGTGTGGAAATTCAGGAATGTGGAACCCTGAACTCTACCCTGTGGTGTGTGTGTGCGGGGTGTCCTTTGTGGTTGTGAATGGCTCTCAACTAGTCCTGGAGGCCCCCCAGTGCGCAGCATGAACTCTTTTGACCTTAACCAAGCCCTTCTGGAGCAGGACTTCTCACTTACCCTATGTACTGCCCTAGAGCACTCCAGGCTCTCCCTCTTGTGCCTGAGGTTGAGTGATGGTGTCATTCTTGTTCCTGGTATTCACTCTTCTGGTCACAGATGGAATGTGATCAAGGTTGGTGTGCGCACGTGTGTGTGTGTGTGTGTGTGTGTGTGTGTGTGTATTTGTGTGTGTATGTGTGTAAGAGAGAGAAATTCAAGGCAAAAAGGACAGAAGTGCAGTAGATCTACATTTGTGAATGATTTTCAAATTGTGCTTTTTTTTTTTTTGGTTTTTGGGTCACACCTGGCAGCGCTCAGGGGTTACTCCTGGCTCTAAGCTCAGAAATCGCTCCTGGCAGGCTTGGGGGACCATATGGGATGCTGGGATTTGAACCATTATCCTTCCACATGCAAGGCAAACACTTTGCCTCCATGCTATCTCTCCGGCCCCTCAAATTGTGTTTTATGGACAATTCAATTCCTTTGGGTCCTTAACATGGGGATAGGGCTGAGAGGTAGATTATTGGGCCTGAGTGTATGATTTGCCTGCAGGAGGCCCAAGTTCAATCCAGGTACTGCATGGAACAACCACCCTCTTTCTACTAGACATGTTCCCTGAGCATTGAGCTATGTAGAACTTGAACACTACTGGATATGGCCCTCAAACTAAAATAAGTAAGAATAGAATTGGGATATACTTCAGTTCTATGGTCAGTACCTCTCTGTTAGGTTCAAGAACTTTCCAAATAAACTATTTAATTTAGTCTTTAAGGCAGTTTGATGTCTAAGATAGAACAGCTTCAAATTCCATGTTGTTTTTTTCTCGCCTGCTATCTTTTGAAGCTCTTTTTACCATCCAGGATATCAGAGTCAATGGAGTTTTTCTGTTTGTTTCATTCTCTTTTCCTTTATTAGCTGTTTCCATTTCATCTTTGTCAGTATTGGAATGTGAAGAGACTTGAAATTGCATGGTCCAGTTTTGACTTCCTGCTTCAATATTTTTTGGCTATATACTTGTAGAGTACTCATTTATCTTCCATAGGGTATATCTTTTGAAGATTTGTGTGGCTATTGAGTGGCATTTTTTGTCTGTTAGCTCCAATGCAGTTGATTTTTGCTCTGAGAACTTAGCACCTCCATTTTGCTGGTGGAAAGGTTGGATATGATCATCTCTGCAAGGATTGTGGTTCCTGGGTCAGAGCCAAAATGTGAATTGCGTTTTATCCATGCTGCCTCCCCCACATCCCCACAATCCTTTCTTGCAACAGATCATGGTTAGTTTGACATGGCAAGTACTGGAAGAGAGAAGTACTCTGGACAGAGCCAGAAAATGCAACAGGATTTGTCTGAAATGGAAAGAAACACTTATGTGTTTGATTCACTTTACTCTCTAACTCTCTAACAGAAAAGTACTTTTTCTTGACAGCTCCAAAGAATCAAAACTGTGCATATGTGAGATGGATGTTCTAATACTAATATTTTATGAATAATATATTATGTAGCATTTAAGGTCAATGCACCTAATCCCTCTCTAGGAACCTGTTACCCTATTTGCAAAGAGAAGAATCCAAGCTCATAGAGAGAGGCAGCCATTACTTGTTTGAAGAGTTGAGCAAGTCAAACTTTTAATAGTTTGTTATAAATCTTGTCAAGAAACATAAAAACTCCTAGATTTGTGTAGAAGGGGGTGATTTTGAAACGTCTGAAATTAAGAAAACAGCTGATGAGCTAATCAAATAGAGTTTTCAAAAATTATCATGGAAGAGACACAAGTCTTGATTTCATAGTTGAGAATTGCAAAAGACTGATGTGTCACCTATTAGCAGAAAAGGGGCATAAGCTTTGTCTCAGACCAGTATATTACATAGTCATTTATAATATACATAAATGTCTTGGGGCTTGCAACTTCAGTAAGGACCTCCAGAGGAAAGATGAAGGGTATACCTGGCCCTGATATGTGTGATACAGGATTGGGGTCAGAGAGATTTGACTAATCAGTTAGGTGATTTCCCTTTGGCAAATTGTTTTTTGTTTTTGTTTTTGTTTTTGTTTTTGGATGTCTTGTGCATCTTGTTTTGGTATTTACTGATTAAAGTTATTTTTGTTCCTGTTCTGTCATCTTCCTAATTCAATACTTTCTATTCACTTAATGTCTCTTCTATAATGGAGGTGATGCCCAAGACAAAAATTAGAAAATATGAAAAAAATTAGAAAGTATGAAAGAATGGACAAAGGGAAAGAAAGATACATGAAAGAAATTATTAAGGAATAAAGTCTATTTAATTTTCATTTAGGTTTCTAAACTGTGTTATTTATTTCTAAACCTACCACCCCATCCATATCTTAAGAATGATATCCTTTTCAAAATAAAGATATTCATTAGCAATAATCTTATTCCATTTTATAGACTATCAACCAATAATTCAATAGCAGGTAATTCCAGCTATTAAGTACAAAAGACTTTATTAGTAATAAAATAGCCACTGTTGCTGACGTTTATATTGTTAGGGAAAAGTGGGAGAAACACAAGAAATCCTGTGTGTATGAGACCTTTCTCTGAGATGTTAAAGTTTTTTTACTACTTCCATCACTGGGTTAATAACATGCACCATATTTAAGCATCACAAATATACACTAAGCAAGGGACAGATGCACAAGGAATTTAAGCAGAGTTTTTCTAAATGGCAAATAATTAGAGGGGAACAGATGCCTATGGGCAGCAAAGGATGAAATGAGGTACCAGGAATTTTAAAAGGAGAAGGAAATACATATGTAGAATGCAGTCATTTCCAAGGATGTTCCAGCCTAGGGGCTGTTCTCTCCTCAGATTTTGTTTTTGTGATTTTTTGACATTGCTTTTTTTTTTTTTTTTTTTTTTTTTTTTTTTTTTTTTTTTTTTTTTTTTTTTTTTTTTTTTTTTTTTTTTTTTTTTTTTTTTTTTTTTTTTTTTTTTGCTCTTTACCTATATTCTTCCTCTTACAAATAAATGATGCCATTCTTGCCAAACTGAAACTGATTTTCTCTCAACCTTATTTTTGGATGTCTGCAGTTTTCACCTTTCTTCTTCCTTCCCACGGCATTCCTTGTCCTTTCATAAGATTGCCAGGATATGACATTTCGTAACAGTGTCACTCAGTTATTTATTATTTATACCCCATTTACTTCCCAAAGCAGTTTTAGGTGACCTAACCATGGAAGATGTGATTCTTTACTTGGTGTCTAAAATTTTAGGCTGGACTTAGCCCTCTTTTAGGACTACTGTAAAATGGATGTCCAATTTGCAACTATTCTGCCTACACTTGATATCAAAAAAAGAAACAAATCTCCAAGAATAAAGTAAGAAGAGTTTTAGGCATTTCCCACCTTCCTGTAGAGCAGTAGTTTAAACAGCAGGGGCACTTAGCAGAGCAATTCAGCTACCCAGCAAAGCTGAGCTGTAACACCTGATCATTATCCTTCAGGTTTAAGATTTACCTGTTGTGCTCATTGTAACAAAAGAAATGAAATCTCTGTAATTATATTGGAAGGGGGAGGAGATCATGTTTTAGTTCCTTTGATCTTGAACTAGAATAGACCCTGCTTTTGGAAATTTAATTTGAGAGACTCCAACGTACACATCTGCTTTTTGTGCTGCAATTTCTATTGAACTTGAAAATAGAAATTTATTAATGCAGAGGTCTAAAGTGTGTTCCTTGAAGGAAAAAAATACACATTCAAAATACAAGGTGATTCTTTCTACCTAGGTATTGAAGATTTAATAAATATGTACTCTGCTTTAATAAATATATTCAGAAGTGAAGATCCCTTTTAATATAGACTAAGGATAAAAATTACAGCTCATTTTTGGGTACAGGGTTATGATTATGTCAATATGTAAAAGTTTCCAAAGATAACATTTGATTGTAAAAATGAGAAGTATACTAAATTCTTAAAAGGAAAATCAATCTTTGTGTCTTCATCAAACTATTTTGAGAACATGTTTGAATTAATGGTAAACCCATGTAATAGACAAACCTCTCCTTTCAATTAATTTAATCTGCCAAGTGTTGTGTAAAATTGCCCTTGTGCATAAATAGAATAGTATGTAGAGTTTAGATAGGACACTTTCTCAACAAACTTGACTTGTATTATTTACTTTTGTACCAAATAAGAAACTGCGCATAAAATGATACTTAATCCTGAGAGTGGCTGGATTATATAGTCCATTTTAATTAATTATTTTTATTTTAACTTTTTAAGGTTGAATCACCACGAAATACTGTTACAAGGTTGTTAATATTGAGTTTCAGTTATACAATGTTCCAACACTCATCCCTTCATGTATGATCTCTTTTTGACTAACTTTATTTTGTTCTCCATGTAAATTCTCCAGGAAAACCTAAAATGTCTTGAGACTTGGGATGCAACTCTTATGTTATTTTGCAGTCATGGTAGTTGTTCTTGGTAAAGTTTGAGTGCTTCCCTTAACTTTTCATCTCCAAGTGGTCATAATAAATTAGAAGTTTTTGAGAGTATTCAGTCACTTGGGTATACCAATCAACTTATAAAGTTGAATGAAAGGATTATCAATTTCTTGAGTAGGACTGATTTTTTTATATGTTTGTGCTCTATCAAAAGATCTTAATATCTGTGTTATAGATTACCCAGGTTTAAGAACTTTTTGGTAAAATATATAATAAATGAATGAAACAAGTCTTTTTTATTTTGATGTGATGTGATGTGGTGAGTTGTTTTTCAAAAGAGATAGTGATGTTTATAGTCACTACTCTGTGTTCTGTTGTTTACTTGGGCTTTACTTCCTCTCTGGGCATTTTTCTTTTATCCCTCAGGGTGGAAAGCTGGAAGTCCTATAAAGTAAGGTTTGGAATTCAGGAGTCTGAGTTTAGGGGGCTAGAGAGAGGACAGCGTGGAGGGCGCTTCTCTGGCGCATAGCCTACTGGGTCCAATCCTTAACACCACATAGGGTCCAGATTCAATCCCCAACACCACATAGGGTCCTTTGAGCACTGTCTGGAGTGATCCCTTGAGCGCAGAGCGAGGAATAAGGCCTGAGAATTGCTGAGCGTTTCTCTGCAAGCAACAAGCAAACAAACAAACAAACATAAAAGAATATTCAGGGCTGAAGCAATGGCACAGTGGTTTGTCTTGCAGGCAATTGACCCAGGACGGACGTGGGTTCTATTTCTGGCATCCCATGTGCCCCCACCGCCTGGGCCAGGAGCCATTTCTGACCAGAGCCAGGAGTAACCCTTGAGCACCCCTGAGTATAGCCAAAAAAACCAAACAACAAACAAACAAACAAAAAGAAAAAAAAAAGGAAATCTCAGTGTTTCAGAGATTTTCTCCTTATGTCTGAATTGTGGTTTCAGCTGTGTTACCAGGATATCTTTGGGATCCCTTGCGGTTGACAGATTCCAGGATAGAGGCCCTAGGAGCCAAAGGGATAATTTATCCTCCCACCATTGGGACAGAGCTGACTTCCATTGATTTTGGAGGCCCCTGGATTTCATTGGAACCAACTTTTGGAATTCATAGAATTGTGAATTGGTGTTTTTTTTTTCTGCATCATTGTGATCTTGAGGGGTGTGTGTGTGTGTGTGTGTGTGTGTG